>JAJOOR010016610.1:0-25894 GCA_036250505.1 Solanum acaule
CCCCCCCCCCCCCCCCCCCCCCCCCCCCCCCCCCCCCCCCCCCCCCCCCCCCCCAGGGGCTAAATTTTTGGGATTGATAATTATTGTTTACATTTTGGCTTTTCAACTATAATTATACTCTTTTATATTATCAAAATATTTAGTTTTTCGTTTTTTTTTAATTTATATATTTTACTTTCTGATTTTTTTTCTCTTCTTTGGATGGTTATGTTCTAAATTTATGGGATTGATAATTATTGTTTACTTTTTGGCTTTCCACTATCAATTAATAATCAGGCACTGTGTAGTTATATTGGTAATTGATGGTGTACAAATGGGTTTTGTTCTAAAGTAATTTTCATACCAACATTTTAACCAAAACAAACTACATAATACCCCTGGGATGCCTTATGGTGCTAATAAAAACACATTTCACACTATCAATTAATAATTAGGCAACTCAATAATTCTTTAAACATGTTATATATATCAAATCAGAAAAATTAATACACCAATAAATGTACCTAATAACGTACCACAAATGTATAATACTATACATTTTCACCACATCACTTACCAAATCTCTTACCACAAATGGCAAAATCACTTACCAGATCTTTTACCATAAATGGTAACTATCACTAACCAAAGCATATACCAAAGCGTAATTTACACCATCAACTACACCAAAGTAGGCAACTCAATAATTCTTTAAACATGTTATATATACCAATAAATGTACCAAAAATATTTGATAGGCATGAAGGTATCGCAACGGCTGACGAGAACTGATTTAGTTGTTTGGAAATACATTTTCACCAAATCATGTATCCCAATTTCACACTATCACTTACCAAATCATACACCAAACCATAATTCACACTATCAATTACACCAAATCACATACCACAATTTCATTGTATTTATTCACCCCCAAAAAAATTACATAATAAACTTGATATGACAGTTGGTGTTTATAAAAAAAATACAATACACAAGATATTATAAACGATATCATCTACACCATCTTTAAGCATTATAACCAACATAATAATTCTTCAATTTTGTAAACTTGATATAACAGTTGGTGTTTATAAAAAAAATACAATACACAAGATATTATAAACGAAATCATCTACACCATCTTTAAGCATTATAACCAACATGTACAAAAAGTATTTGAGATTGGTGTTTACACAAAATCTCAAAATTAATAATTACACCAAATCACATACTATAAGTATTTGAGAACTCCCAAAGTATTATAACCAACATTACACATACATTTACCAGTAATCAATTATTCAATGAAACGGTTGATAAATAACAACCAAAGCAGCTTATATATACAACCAAAAAATATCACTTGCAAAAAAAAATGATGTTCATTATCAAATAAACATAATAATATAACAAAAACCTAATATTATACCAAAAAACGACTACTAATATTTAACGTTTATTCAACAACAAAATCCATTAAAATTGATGTACCTGACTATTAACGAGATCATATAAATTTTATACTATACCACAAAAACGTACTTTATAAACCAACGTTTAATTATCAAAAAAAATAAAAATACAGATGGTGATGAAAAATCAAATATATTAACCACGTAAAAAAATACCAAATCAATCCTTTTTTATTCAAATACCTGATGAGTCTCATCGCCCGTTGTGTTGTATTAGAATTGAAAAATTGTTGATATTCATTTTGAATAATCAATCAGAGTAGACATGAAATTTTAATTTTTTGTTAGAAACCTCTCTTCATGAGAGAGAATAATAACAAAACTGAGTAAATCAGGGATATGGAATAAGTGTGGCTGACTATTTCTACGTTTTTTTTTCTTTTTAATTATAAATCTTAATTTTGTAAGAAAACTATTGTTATATAAGTGGAAAAAAAAGTATTGTTATATAGTTGTAATTAAGGTACTTAAGTTGTATACTTAAGTTTTTTTACTCTTTAACTATGTACTCCTTGTTAGCTAAAGGAATCATAAAGCTAATTTTATCCCTACAAGGAGATGGTGTCCAAAGTCCATCATTCTAATACATTGATATTGACATGCCATTAAAATAATAATAGTCAAACACATATGCATAAACTTGTTCATAAATTTCATTTTGACACTTCAACTCAACCTTGTTCCATTTTAACCTTTTAACTCCAATTTTTGTGTTTCATTTTGGCACTTCTAAATGATGTGGCGGAGTGTGTGCATCACACTTTCTCTAAGAGAGTGAAAGACACAAAAATGTATTTTTTTTTTTAAAAATAATAAAAGATTAACCCTTCAACTCTATTTTTTTATGTACCATTTAAACACAAAATACTAATTTTGATTTCTTTATTTCTATATATGCTCTTCAACTGCAATTTTGCATTTTAAAAATCGTCGTTCATCCATTAGTTATTGTAAAAAATTCAAATTGACGGATGATCATTGATTTTATTTTTTTTAAAAGTAACAATTTCTTTTTGAGAGTTACCCTATATTTTTGCGTGAAAAATAACCGACGAAAGTGCGTCGATTTTCTTTCTTAAGAAAATCAATGACAATCCAATGAAGTCTATCGAGTTTCAACATTTTTTTATAGTGTTATTAATTAACAATGAACATGAGTTTTTTTTTTACTCGTATTTAGTTGAATGAAAAATTAGAAAATTGGTATTTGAGTTAGTCCAAATAGATTAGATATGGAAAAAAATATGTGGTGTTATTTAATTTAATTAATTTTTTAAAAAATAAAATCAACGCAGTTTTATCGATTATTTTTCACACAATAATGTACAGAAACTCTAAAAAAAATTGATGTTCATCCATTATTTATTTAAAAAAAATATGACATTGATTTTTAAAATGAAAAATTTGAAATGAAGGACATAAATAAAAATGAAGAAACTTTTTATGTTGTAAAAATTAGTATTTTGTGTTTAGATGGTGCATAAAAAAAAATAGAGTTGAAGGGTTAATCTTTTATTATTTTTATAAAAAATTACTTTTTTTGTCTTTCGCTCTCTTAGATAAAGTGTGATGCACACACTCTGCCACATCACTTAGAAGTGCCAAAATGAAACATAAAAAGTGGAGTTAAAGGGTTAAAATGGAACAAGGTTGAGTTGGAGTGCCAAAATGAAATTTAGGAACAAGTTTAAGGGTCTGCATATGTGTTTGACCAATAATAATCTATCAAATTGTTTTCACGAGCTGTGGTGCCCCTCACGACCCGTTTAGTTGGGCGTGGTCCCTGACGGGCTGCCTCAAGTTAGGGGTTTTTGGTAATTTCATTTTAATGTTTTATTATGTGGGGTTGATTTTAAATTATATGATAAATATATAAGGTTTTAAGCCTTTTAAACTAGTCATTCACTCATTTTTCCCAAATCAAATCCCAAAGTTCTCTCTCTATATATTTCTCTCTAACTCAAGGAATAAGAAGAAGTGGGAGCTAGAGTTTTGGATTCAAGGCTTTCTTCATCAAGTTTCTTGGGAAATCTTAGCAAAGGTATGGTGATCCTTCATCTAGGGTTAGCTTTCACCCTAGAGTCAACTTCAAAATAAACTTTTAAAGATTTCACCAAATGGTTTTAAAAGGTTTCTAATGGAATATTTTTGTTATATTGTTGTTGTGTTGATGATTTAAGATGAAAATACTCCATGAACCCATGATTTCTCTCTATTCCTAGTTTATGCCTTTATGAAGTGGGTTGCTTGATAATGAATGTATATGAATAGAATTTGTTTAAATGGCTTTAGATTGTTGAAGTATGTCATTAGCCATGCTTATTTTACGGTGCATTGTTGGTGTATTGGTATGTGAGGTTTATAGCCTTAAAGGCAAGATATGATAAACTACTTGTTGGTTTAGAATTGTTAACTTGATGTTGATCCACTTGAAAGGTGGAGGTGTTTACTTATTATGTATATTTTGATCATGGCCTTGAAGGCATAATATGAGAAATTGAAGTGTTATCATGATATTGTATGAATGAGAATTCAATGAAGCTGTAAATGTGTTATTATTGAAAGACTATTTCTCAATTTGACACTCATGAATGTTAATGATTATTTATGAAGGATTCTCCAATATAAAGTATACCTTGAATTGGTAGGGCTTATGGATCCTTTTCTTGTATAAATGATTCTATTGTTGATTGTTGAATCCTTGGATCGGTAGACTAGTAGCACCCTTCCACTCATGTTAATAATGAACCTTGGGATCGATAGGCTTATGGCACCCTTCCATGAAGGTTAATGATGAGCCTTGAACCGGTTGGCCTATGGCACCCTTTCAAGAAGGTTAATGATGAGTCTTGAACCGGTAGGCCTATGGCACCCTTTCAAGAAGAGTTAATGATATTTCCTAAATGTACCTTGAATCGGTAGGCTTAAGGCACCCTTTTATGTGTAATGAATGAATTGGAGTCGGTAGGCCAATGGCACCCCTCATATGTGATAATGTCAAGGTAATGAACTATTCTATGGGAATGTAGGCTAAGCACCGAGTGGATTTGGTTAGATGGAAACTCCCCCAAAGTTAGGCATGAGTTTCAATGATCGTCTACCTTATCCCATAAACTATGTGCCCGCATAGGTCTAGCTAGTGGATCCACCTAAGTTATATGAACAGGTCTTCCTTAGGCAAGTAGACCACCTCTTACGGTGTGGGGACTTATGACACTGGATTCCATGACAAGCTCTCATGGTCTATGTCTTTTAACGCTTACTTCCCATCATGTGAGATTTCATTATGGGTCTTGATAGGTTCTACGAAGTATAGGTAGTAGTATGAGATGCTACCTATACATTGCACGAGTAGGCTTTGAGAGGGTCATAGTGAGTTTCTCTAAATATTAATGGCTATGATATGAAAGTGTCTTAAATGGAGTAATTGAAGAATGTTAGCTCTTAAATGCTTAATATGATATATATGCTATACTTGGGTTGTATTATGAGTTACATTCCCTTGTCATGCCTTATGAAATGATATGTTTTTTATGTATAAAAATGGCTTAAAGATGAAAGGAAATGAATGGTAAGTTCACTTTAGGTGACCTAAATGTGGTGCCCTAGTGTGGATGGTGGTATGGGACGCTATCTGTCCCTCATTTGACTTGGATTGATGAAAGAAATTTGAGGCAAATGAAATTGACGAATCCAATTTTGACCGACCACATCTTCATCTTTAGAAAAGGGATTTTGGTACAGACTTTAGGAATCATGGTCGAACCCCATTATCAGGTTTCCTACATATCTCAGGCTATATAAGAATTCAGGCCACTTGTAGTTCAATACGCTTGATTTGATGCATAATTATGAAAGAATTCGAAAGTTATCCTGATATCAAATTATGAAGAGATCAGAATGCTCGAGAATAAAATTTAAGAGAGGATATCAGAATGCAGCCGAGTTTCAACACTGATCCCGCCTACATATCCCTTAACCTAGGGAATCAGGTTGCTTGTAGTTCGACTCAATCGGTTGAAAAAGGAAATCTATTATGCTAGATAATCCTTGGTTCTGGAAGAGTGACAAATAAGTCGAGTATGAAAAAGAGGCTTGCAACCTCTTAATTATGAATGTGGAACTCTTCACATCCATAAGTAAGAACTTACACAAACATAATTTCCATAAGGAGTTTGATACTCATCCAAGATGAGTTTGATACTCCTCCAAGAGGAGTTTGATACTCCTCTTCGGACTATGTCCCAATTCGTTGCTAAGAAAAAGTTCCACGTTGTGTTGCATCCCTTTTGATGTCGTCCATACCTGTGGTTTGGTTTGATAATTCATCCTCTTAGATGTTCTCGACAAAGATATTTTCCCCTTAATTGCTCTCCTTGAATATTTAACGATGACTTTTTTCAATTTGACGTAAAGTAAATAAAGCTCGTATCTCATATTTTCAATATAATTCTTCAATGTACTCTTTTTTTGATATCGAAGCAGTAAAATAAACTGATGTAATATGTTGATGGTTCTCTTGATGGTCTGAATATACAATTGCCCACTCAAAGGTTGAATATGCAATGGCCCTCTCGGTGTTTTGATATGCAATGGCCCTCTTGGCAATTTGAATATGAATGGCCTTCTCGGTGGTTTGAATATGAATGGCCCTTTTGGCGGTTTGAATATGATGGCCCTCTCGGCGGTTTGAATATGATGTCCCTCTCGACATTTGAATATGATGGCCCTCTCGGCAATTTGAATATGCAATGGCCCTCTTGGCATTTGTATAGGATGGCCCTCTCGGCAATATGAATATGAATGACCCTCTCGGCATTTGAATAAGATGTACTTCTCAGCAATTTGAATATGCAATGGCCCTCTTGGCCTTTGTATAGGATGGCCCTCTCGACAATTTAATATGTGATGGCCCTCTCGGCATTTTGAATATGCAATGGCCCTTATGGCAATTTGAATATGAATGGTCTTCTCAGCAGTTTGAATATGAATGTCCCTCTCGGCAATTTGAATATGCAATGGCCCTCTCGGCATTTTGATATGCAATGGCCCTCTTGGCAATTTGATTATAAATAGCCTTCTCGGCAGTTTGAATATGAATGGCCCTTTTGGCAATTTAAATATAAATGACCCTCTCGGCAGCTTGAATATGAATGGCCCTTTTGACAATTTGAATATGATGGCCCTTTTGACAATTTGAATATGATGGCCCTCTTGGCATTTTGATATGATGGCCCTTTTGGCAGTTTGAATATGAATGGCCCTCTTGGCGGTTTGAATATGATGGCCCTCTTGGCATTTTGAATATGATGGCCCTTTTGGCAATTTGAATATAAATGGCCCTCTTAGCAATTTGAATATGATGGCCCTCTCGGCAGTTTGAATATGAATTTGACTATGAACGTTGTCTTTCATCAATATTTAATATTACGATAGGTACTTTTTCTTTTTTATCATAACATCATTTTCATCCGTATCTCGCAACCTTGAGCGGTAGATACTATTCTTTAATCTGTCAAATACCCCTTTGATCAAACGAAGATGTTACACTCACTAATTGATATTTGCTGGATATGTTCTCCTAAACTAGTTGATTGATAAATATAGTTCCTTTGATGATCTTATTATACCCTGCATCCATAAAAACATGTTAGTTTTGGAACACTGATCTGTGTTGAAGTCGCCTTGCTCCTGGTCTTGTCATCTCTAGAACTTTGTCTGGTAGATCCAATGAATCGCAGTAGACAAAAGACAAGATCATATTTAAATTAAAACATTTGCTATGTATGAAGTTTTGGAAAAATAGTTTTAAAGAAAATATCTGCCAATTAACTGTCACGACATGCACGACACGAACAAAATCCTTCATCTCAGATTTTGACATGATAGGTAGCTTGTTGGCAACTTAAAACCCTTTAAGAACACGTTAATTTGAGGCAATTGAAGTTGACTTCGAAGGTCCGAGTATCCTTGATAGAATTTTTGAGGTCCTTCTAAAAAATTATGTCCCAGTTAGATGTTTCAAAAACAAATCTGATGATGATCACGGGAGTCTTGAATTTGAGATCTCCTCAAAATTATTCCTAGTTGCACATTTCAATATGATCCTTGACTCTTGTTTGTAAAAAATGACTCTTCTTGTAGAATTTTTGAGGTTCTCTCAAAAATTCTGTCCCAGTTTCCATTATGAGGGGAGATGGAAATCTTATTGGGAATATGACTGAACCCTTGTGGCGCCTACGTATCCCATTGAGGCAGTAATCAGGTCAAACGTAGTTCCCTCTCTCGAGGATTGACATAATAGAAAATTTGACAAGGAAACGACCGAGGCCGACATAGGTCGCCTACGTATCTCATTTTCGAGAATTCAGGTCGAACGTAGTTCAAGTACAAAGGGAATTCTTCAAAACATAAAGCGACAATGATTACAAACAAACTGCAATTACAAGGAAATGAAGGAAAGAAATATCATTCTTCAAATGTAGTATCTCTTGACGGAATCTGAATTGATAGCTTTGCGCCACACCTGACCGTCCATCTCTGCTAGAACCAAAGCTCCCCTTGATAGTATTTTGTGAACGACATATGGTCCTTGCCAGTTAGGTGCAAATTTCCCTTTATATTCCTCTTGATGAGGGAAAATGTGTTTCAACACCAATTGGCATACCTCAAATGTTCGAACTCTTACTTTCTTGTTGAAAGCGCGAGTCATTCTCTGTTGATACAATTGGCCATGACAAACGACACTCATTCTTTTCTCATCAATCAATGCTAATTGCTCATATCGATCACGAACCCATTCGGCATCGCTCAATCCAGCTTCCTGAATAATCCTTAAAGATGGTATCTCAACTTGAGTTGGTATCATTGCTTCTGTTCCGTATACCGATAGGTAAGGAGTTGCTCCAGTTGAGGTTTGGATTGTGGTGCGGTAACCTAGCAAAGCATAAGGCAAATTTTCATGCTAACATTTGTAGTTGTCAATCATCTTTCTCAATATCCTCTTGATGTTCTTATTAGCAGCTTCCACAGCTCCATTCATCTTAGGGCGATATGCAGTTGAATTGCAGTGGGTAATTTTGAATTGTTCACATATCTCTTTCATCAAGTGACTATTCAGATTTGCTCCATTGTATGTGATGATAGACTCAGGAACTCCAAAATGACATATCAAATTGTTGCGAACAAAATCGACCACAACTTTCTTCGTCACAGCTTTGTAAGAAGCAACTTCGACCCACTTTGTGAAATAATCAATGGCGACCAAAATGAACCTATGTCCATTTGAGGCAGCAGGCTCAATCAGTCCAATAACATCCATGCCCCAAGCTGCAAATGGCCAAGGGGAACTCATCGCATTGAGCTCGTGGGGAGGTACTTTGATCAGATCTAAATGTACCTGGCATTTATGACATTTTTGGACAAATCGACCACAATCATTTTCCATAGTCATCCAAAAGTATCCCGCCCTTACGATTTTCTTTGCTAATGTAAACCCATTCATGTGCGCCCCACACACTCCAGCATGCACTTCTTCAAGCAATTTTGTGGCTTCTGCAGCATCCACATATCTCAGTAATCCCAGATCGGGTGTCCTCTTATAAAGAACCTCTCCATTCAAAAAGAAGTTGTTTGCCATTCTTCGGATTATTTTCTTCTGAATACTTGTTGCTTTTTCCGGATATTCGCCAGCTTCTAAGTACTTTTTCACATCAATATACCATGGATTTCTATCCCATTCTGCTTCCACATGTGAACAATATGCTGGTTGTTCTTTTAAAACTATCTCAAGTGGATCGATATAACTCTTTTTTGGGTGTTGTATTATGGACGATATGGTTGCAAGGGCATCAACAAGCTCGTTCTGTATTCTCAGCGTGTGTCTGAACCCGGTCTTCCTAAATCTTTTGCATAATCTCCGTACCAATTGTATGTAAGGTAAGATTTTAGGATTCTTCACCGCCCATTCTCCTTGAACTTAATGAATCAACAAGTCTGAATCACCAATTATCAGTAATTCTCGAACATTCATGTCAAGAGCCATTCTAGTGCCAAGAATACATGCTTCGTACTCAACCATGTTATTAGTGCATCGGAATCTAAGCTTTGCTGTTGCTGGATAATGTTTCCCCGATTCAGATATCAACACTGCTCCAATTCCTGATCCTATAGAGTTTACTGCTCCATCAAAGAACATTCTCCACCCAGGATATGATTCTGATATGTCTTCCCCTACAAACAATACTTCTTTATCAGGGAAATATGTTCTAAGTGGTTCATATCCTTCATCTACTGGGTTTTCAGCTAGGTGATCGGCCAAGGCATGCCCCTTGATTGCTTTCTGAGTCATGTACACAATATCGAACTCACTCAACAACATTTGCCACTTTGCTTGCTTTCCTATGGGCATTGCTTTCTAAAATATGTACTTTAGCGGGTTCATCCTCGAAATGAGATGTGTTGTATAAGCCGATAGATAATGTCTCAATTTCTGAGCAACCCAAGTCAAGGCACAACAAGTTCTCTCTAAGAGGGTGTAACGAGCCTCATATGATGTGAACTTTTTGCTCAAATAGTATATAGCTCTCTCATTTCTTCCGGTCTCATCATGTTGTCCCAATACACACCCGAATGCATTGTCAGAGACGGATAAATACAATAGCAAAGGACTGAATACACGTGGTGGCACCAACACTGGTGGATTTGAAAGGTAACTTTTGATGGTGTCAAAAGCCTTCTGATATTCTTCGGTCCATTTGGTTGGCGCATCTTTTCGTAGTAACTTGAATATGGGCTCACATATCGCCTTTGATTGAGCTATGAATCGACCGATGTAATTCAGTCTCCCCAGAAAATTCATTACTTCCTTCTTAGTCTTTGGAGGAGGTAAGTCTTGAATTGCTTTGATCTTGGAAGGATCAAGCTCGATACCTCTTCTGCTAACTATGATTCCGAGTAACTTCCCTGCAGGTACTCCAAATGCACATTTGGTTGGGTTCAACTTCAAATCATACCTATCTAACCTGTTAAAGAACTTTTCCAAGTGTGTCAGGTGATTCGAACTCTCGCGGGATTTTATGATGACATCGTCCACATACACCTCAATTTCTTTATGGATCATATCATGGAAAATGGTGGTCATAGCTCTCATGTAAGTGACGCTAGCATTCTTGAGGCCGAACGACATCACTCAATAATGGTAGACTCCCCAAGGTGTGATGAATGTTGTTTTTTCTGCATCTTTTTAATCTATTAGAATCTGGTGGTATCCCGCAAAACAATCAACAAAAGATTGCATCTCATGCTTAGCACAATTATTGATGAGTATGTGGATATTTGGCCTGGGGAAATTATCTTTTGGACTCGCTTTGTTGAGATCCCGATAATCCACGCATATCCTGATTTTTCCATCTTTTTTTGCCACTGGAACAGTGTTAGCCAGCCAAGTGGGATACTTGGTCACTTCAATGACTTTTGATTCAATTTGCTTCATGACTTCTTGTTTTATCCTTAAACTCAGATCTGGCTTGAATTTTTTGGTTTTCTGCTTTACTGGGCAATATACTGGATTGATAGGCAGCTTATGGGAAACAATATCAGTGCTTAACCCTGGAATTTCATCATAAAATCATGCAAACACATCAATGTATTGTCTGAGCAGCTTGACCAATTCTTCTCTTTCTGTTGTTGCCAAATGGACACTGACTCGAGTTTCTCTGACCGACTCGTCATCTCCCAAGTTTACTGTCTCTATTTTATCCAGGTTGGGTTTTTAATCGTCTTCAAGTTGCCTCAAGTCCTCGGTAAGGTGTTCAGGCATCATAGTTTCCTCATCATATTCTTCACAATCATGTTCATTGACCTTACTTGGTTCTCCGTGTTCGTGACATGTCATGACATTGGCAGGTTTAGATTTATTTTTACTAAAAAGAACATCAAATCAACATTACGATTTTGAAAATGTGTACAAACTTTGGTCATGACTCATGAGTCATTTCCTTTTTAAACATTACGATGAAAAATAAAGTGACATAAATGGTGGTTTCGGGCCTCGTCCAAACAACACCGATTTAAAAAAAATAAAACTTCAAATCTTGTCTTTGTCTACCAAGCCATTCGATGGATCATAAGTGGGGTGGCCATCCAATTTTGCAACATGTCTCCAGGTCCGGCATCTTGGATGGTGGGTGTTGTGGTGCATTCTGTCAAGATCGCAACACAATTTTCTTCATCAAACAATCTTCCCATCCTTTCCACTTGAGCATCAATCTTAGGCTCTAAAGCTTTAGTAACAAATGACTGGTACAATACTATAGGCTTCGGTATATCACAGTCATGGTTCTTCATTGTTTCTGCTTCAAACAATTCTTTCTCTGTTGGGGTATAATCGACGCCAAAGCGGAAATTTTGAAGTGGGATAGGAAGAGGTTCAGATATGCCATACAAATTCTTACCTAACCCACACCCAGGTTCAAAACCGCTCCTTAGCATAGTTGTGGCAAGCATTTTATACATCGACGACATTGGTACTTGCGGTATCGCATCTTCAAAAGTAGCATTCATTATCTCCACCATGTGAAAGTCAGTACCTTGAGAAGACTCTTCAATAACTGGAATGGAGAAACCAGGGTACTTACAATCACTCCCTTCACCATGAATGACAATTTCATGGTCCTCCCAGATGAACTTCAAAAGTTAATGCAATGTGGATGGAAGTGCTCCGACCGCATGGATCCATGGTCTTCCTAGCAATAAGTTGTAGCTTGTAGATATACCCATCACCTGGAATTCAGTGACAAATTCTGCAGGCCCCATTTACACAAGTCTACTTCCCCATGGTTTCTCTTTGCAAACCATCAAACTCATTTACATTCATGCGACTTTGATGAATTTTCCCTATATCATAATTTAGCTGAGTAAGGGTTGATAATGGGCAGATATTGAATCCTGAGCCATTATCAATCAATACTCGCGCTACAAACTTGTCCCTGCATTTGACGGTGATATACAAGGCACGGTTGTGCATCTCTCCTTCGATTGGTAACTTTTTTTCTCGGAAAGAGATTTGGTGACTCCAAACGACATGACTAACCAGATTCTCACCACTTGTTCCCGTTGGTACATACGTTTCATCAAGTACCTTCAACAGTATTTTTCGATGGTACTCAGAACTCATTAATAAAGCCCAAACAGAAATTTGAGCGGGAGTCTTCTCCAAATGCTTGACAATGGAATACTCCTTAGGCTGCATTCTTCGCCAAAACTCTTCATCCTTACCCTCTGTGATCGGCCATTTTTGGTTTTCCTTTCTTCAGGTCTTCTTAGTTAGTTCTTCTGTAATGCAGCATCTTCCAAAACGTGGCATCCCTTGTGCGGTAGCCGCTTGCACGACAAACTTTTCTTTGGGCTGGTCATTGCTTTTTTTTTTGCCAAAGTGAATGCCTGATGAGGTGCAATTATTACCACAAACTCTGGACGAGCCTTTATGGTCAATGAGGCCACTGTTGGTATAAGTGAGTTGACATTGGCTTTAATGGTAGTCTTATTAACGAGCCAATCTTCGTATCTTTCAATCATGTTGATAGTCGCTCCCCCATGATTCGGCAATGGGTTAAGGTTCACATTGGGGGTAGGGGCTTGGAGAGTGATGACTCTGTTATCGATCAAGTCTTGAATCTTATGTTTCAGATTGATACATCCTTCTGTATCATGGCCTGCCCCTCCAGAATGGTAAGTACATCATTGATCCGCTTGAAAGAACTTTGTTGCGGGATTAATTATCCTTGCGTCTACTGGTTGGATCAACCCTGCCGGTCTTAAACGCACAAAGAGTTGGGTACGTGTTTCTACCAAAGGAGTGAAAACTCTGGGAGGCTTTCTTTTGAGGTTAGGGCGGGGTAGATTGTTGGTATTTGGGTTATTTTGTCCGAGATTTTGGTAGACTGGTGCATTGGCTTGGTGATTTGGTAGTGTATCTTAGTAGGTTGGTGGTTGATTTTGGTAGATAGACGATGGTTCTTGGTAGTTCTGTTGTGCATAGTAGATCGGGATTGGAACTTGTGGAGATGGTGGGTGAATATTTGAGGTGGGGAATCGGTTGGAGTTTCCAATGGCAGAACCAGACCCAAAATACCTTTGCGGCCTTGGCTTCGGGCTAAAAGTTACAGCAGACAAGTCCTTTTTCTTTTTCCTAGAGAATCATGTGGCCATGGATGGTGAGGATCTGTTGGCGGCCTGCAAAGCATGAGACCTGTAACCTTTCCAGACTTGAGGCCATCCTCTATAACTTCTCCCATTCTGATCAGCTCCGAAAACTTCTGTCCCATCATGAGAAACATCCTTTCATAATACTCGGTCTCCTGAGTTTGAATAAAAGCAGAGGTTATTTCGCTTTCAGTCATCATAGGTTGTACTTTTGCAGCTTCTTTCCTCCAGCGGCACGCATATTCACGATAGTCCTCCGTGGTCTTTTGCTTGATTTTTTCCAAATAATATCTGTCAGGGACAGCTTCGACATTAAACTGGAATCTTTCCAAAATATCTTTGTCCAGAGCCCCCCATGTAGACCACTGACGGAGTTCTTGAGATGTGAACCATTCTAACGCCTCCCCACTGAGGCTTCGACTAAACAACATCATAATTAATGCATCATTTTTCCTGATACCCACAAGTTTGTCACAATAATCTCGTAGGTGAGCCATGGGATTGGCAATACCATTGAAGGTTTCAAATTTTGGGATTTTGTAACCTTCGGGTATTTCCAAGTCAGGGTGCATGCAAAGGTCCTCATACTCAAGTCCTGCTATCTTCCTCGAAAATTGGACACTTTTTACTGCCTCGGAGATGGCATCCTTCATAACATTCATTTCTTGTTCATGTTTTTCTTCTCTCAACATCTACTCCTTCTCCATTTCTTCATAGTGGTCCATCTCCGATTGAATAGGAAAGCTAGGACATAGGTCAGGGATTGTATAGGCTGGTGGAGTTTGGAATGTTACGAAAGGGTATGCAGGCTGGCTAGGCAAAACACGTGGATTATTGGAGACTGGGGTGGGATTTGGTGGATTGGTGTAAAAATTTGGGAGTGATTAGTGTTAGGTGCTTGGTTCTGATTTGGTAATGGTGGTTGTGTTTGGTAGGAAGTGTTGGCGTAAGGAGCGTTGGATACAGTTAAGTCAATGATATGAGGATTAGGGGTGGAAGCGATGGGTCATGTGGTATGGGTAGGGAAATAGTTGGGTAATGGGGAACTTAGTGATGGAAAAAGAGGAGGATAAGGTCTTCTAGTTTCAAGGGGGGGTTCATTCGATGCAATAGCCAGTTTGGCCAGATCTTTGGTCTGTTGAAGCTCTTCCTGCATGTCTGCAATTCATTGCATTAACTGAGAGATCAATTCACTCTGATCAGCGAGTTCAGCATTTCTGATGGTCATATCCACTATTCCTGTTTCTTCAGAAGTACAAGTCATTTTGCTCTTGCCTTTCTCCAAAAATTGATCAGGGAAGGATGGTATGATTGCTTTAGATCTTGTAAAGTAGGGATGGTCGGCCAGTTTGATTTCAACACATATTAGTTTTTACCTGTAGAGATGAACAACTCAAAAGACATATGTGTTAGTTTTTTGTTTTTAACGAGATATGCAAATAAGATGACATAAAAATAAACACACAACTATCATTTTGCTTCAAACAGATTAATCCACGAAAATATTTCGGGTGAATTTGAGGACTCAAATGGAAAGAAATCTTTTTTGTAATTGAATTGGAAAGGTCGACTTATATAGAATCTTGCTAATTTCTTCCACTCATATGCTTTTCTGCCTATGTATCCACCAAGGAAATCAGGTCCGACGTAGTTTGAATTACATAAGATAACCTAAACGTACCCTTCCCGAAATTGATAGAGAGACTAGGCTCGAACAGAGCTTCCTACCTACCCCCTATGGGCTCAAGTCTCGCGTTCTTGATTACAATAAAATTTTAAAAACAAAATGACAAACATGAGAAATGTGTTACATAAACCTAAATCTACCCAAAGGCTTCTTTCCTTCCTTCTTCAATTGTAGGGTGACGATCCGGTGCTCTCGTCATCTGAACCTACTTGTGTTTTACCTTTTCCCCTCGTGGAGGAAGTATTCCCAAAATTTAGTTTCTAAATGTCCCGTTCAATTTCGGGATCCTTGCAGACACTTTAGTGATATTAATTATCTCTTGATCAATTTTTACAATCTTTCTTTTCACCGAGGCTGTTTCCATGTCAACCTTAATAATTCTCTCTCGTAGCATCCATTCAGTTTGGTCTAGTATTGCAAGTCTCTTTTTGGTTGCAGTTATCCTCTCTTTAGTCTCGATAAAATTTTTGAACATTGATTCTTGAGTTTCTTCATCACTAACCAAAGCAATGGGTGGGATTGGTGCGTTGACACTTTTTCCAAACATTCTAGCAAGTCGACCTTCCTGTGACGAATGAATAAAAACTTAGAAGATTTTTTAGAGTAAATGGTTTATACTTTTATGAGAAACTTGAACAACATTTCAGGAGTAATTTGGAAGGACTTTGTTGTTGTGAATTTTAATAGATACTTAAGGTGCTCTAAAAAACAAGAGTGGATTAATTCTGCTTTAGACAAAATGACACATCACAACACAAAGCAATTATATCAAGCAACACACAAGCAGTTTATATCGCACCCTAGATTTGTGACCTTTTTATGCCAGAGGAAGGCCTAAATGTCAAACATAACGTGATTATGATAGATTGATCCAAGCCATTAATTTGTGACAACTCGAGTTTGGAAAACAAAGACCAAATATTCATTAAATACCAAATAAAATGGTACACCAAAGAGAGAATAAACTAAAAATAGATAAAAGATGACACAATATATAGACAAATCTAAGACTCGACCTAAATTTTGTTATCAATCACGCTGGTAGAAGAAGTGAAAATGACGCTCCCACGTTGCTAGGCCCTGCTCCCGCATTGTCTAAATATTGCATTATAGTTTCCATTTGACCCCACATTTCAGGAGTGATCACTTTGGTTCCAAGACAAGAATGTCTTATCCAGATCGTCGCCCCAATATCCTCAGAACCTTTTTCGCCTTCTGGACTCATGCTATGGCGATCTTCTCGAAGCAACACCTGATATTCTGGAATTTCTCTTTTTGGTCCATTTCCTTTGTCTATCGTGAGAATATTATTCCATTCATGAAGAATCTATCTGGATCTAGGGACTTCGATGTTTGGTCCGAAGGAATTTTCAGAAACCCTTATGTTTGCCCGAAGAGGGATTACTTGTGCTTGACCAAACTATTGAAACACGCGCACCAAAGCATATGGCTGGAGACCTTTCAACCCAATAAGCTGATATAGTAAAACCTCCTACATCGTATAAAGGCAGCGGAACATGAGAGCAATGGATATTTCCATTGAATTTGGTCACTAGTGCGGGAGGCCAGATATCCATACCAGTCATCACTACCAATCGGAGACACAAACCTTCTCGTCCTGTCGTAAAAACTGTCAATATGATTTGTGTTACTAAAGCATATGTCATCCATATTTTTATGCTGGTGAAATTGTTCTATTGCCCACATTTGTAAAAGAAGCTTGCAACCTTAAAAGAAGTTTGCTTCCCCTATTTTACATTTTCCAAGAGCTCGAAATATTTCTGCTAAAATCATGGGAACCAGAGTGAGTTCTTCGCCATTAACACCTTCAAAAAGTACTCGAGCCACAGAACATATGAAGGTGCTAATATGACCATGTTCTCGTGGAAACACTAAAGTCCCTAGTAAAGCCACAACAAATGTTATAGGGCGTCTAGCTTGTCAATGAACATAAGTACAAGAGAATTCTTTCCTGAACACTTTATAACTATCCGACCGTCCATACCTTTCATAAAAGTAATCCAGAGAAACCCAATTATGTTCGAAATATCGAAGTTTCTTTCTATTTTTCAGTCCTAAGTAGCAACGAAATTTCTTCCCTGATTGACTGTGTGGAATAATTTGACCTCTTCCTCGATACTTCAAACTGGTGAAATAACAGATTTCCTCCAATGTAGGTGTTAGTTCAAAGTCTTTGAACACGAACACAACACGATCTGGATCCCAAAACTGAATCAACGCTCTAATCACATGTTTGTCCGGGTTAACCTTGAATAGCATAGTGAGGCACCCCAACCTTCTTGCAATTGCTAGTTTTTCACTTGGAGTGAAATTTTCCCACCAGGTTTTCAATTTGTGTGGGAAACCCTCGACCATCCTAATTTTGGGCACTTGAAGGACTGAATCCATCCTAAAAAAAATAACAAGAATGAACACATAATTTCCAAACTCACTATATCAAAATTAGGCTTGGATCCGTCTATCATTATCACGTTGCACAAAACATGATTGTTGGTCGTTGGGTTGTGAAACCCATCGACATAAGGGTGGATTTCTTAAATGTGGAATTGATACCTGGGATCGATCCACCTAAGGTGTATGCATACATGACTTAAATTGAGGGATGGCTTAGCTCTATCTTATGTTTTCTAAGATTTGGCTTACTAGACACAAGGTTCCCGAGCAGACAACTCGAGTGAGGAGGCTACGCGGTCACACAGAAAAAGATCTGGACACCCCGCGCATATGCCAACTCTCCTAATTTTTGGAATTTTGAAAGAAATTTGCGGGTGCGCAAAACACACCTCATGTGTACGTGTGATTGTGTGAATTTCCAAGAAGTGGAGAAATATGAACGAAATGACAGTTTATAAAGCAGTAACAAATATACAATTTATGAAAACAATAACAAATAAGCAGTTTATATCACATAAGCATGAAAAATAAAGCATTAGACATGTAAAATAAGCAAACAAGTAAGCATATGTTAAAAATCCTAATAATTAACTAAGTCTGTTATGGTTAGAATCTATTAAATCCCCAGTAGAGTCGACATTTCTGTTATACCGTAATTTTACTATCTCTAGAAAAATCACTTTTTGAAACTTTCTAAGTATAAACAATTTGAGAAAAATATTTAGAAAAGAGTCGCCACTTAATTTTTTAAAGAAATTAAGAAAACTTAATTTAAAAAGACTCTAACAGATTAAGTCTTTATAAACTTAGAGAAAATGGGTAAGAGGTTTTTATTTACTCTTCAAGAAAGTTTTTAAGGCATTTGAAGCGTCCTGCTAACATGCGGTTATCCTACGACTTAGATTAAATATTTTTACTATTTTTAACATAAAAAATATAATAATTTACAATATTCAGCTAACTTTGAAGAAATAGATAAATAACGAAAAAAATTTATTCTTCAAGCCAAAGGAACTTTTAATTGAAACATTTCAATTGAATTACAAGTTATTAGAATTTTAACAAATTTACACTAATTAAACTTATCTGAATTGTTTTTAAAAATAGTAATTTGAACCAATTTGATAAATTAAAGCATGAAGATTATCTTAAATTTATTAAAAATGAAAAGGAACCAAAGTTTTGACTAACTTTTGAGAAAGTGACAGAGTAAAGAAAAACATGTTTTTTTTTTAGTTTATTTGATTAACTTAAAACATTTTTTTTAGAATGAGTAAAAAAAAAGTTATTAATTAAATAGCATATCATTTTAAGAATAAATATACTGAATTAAAGATATAAAAATTTGACCGGTATACTAGACATAAAATAAATGAACACAAAGATGTTTTAAAGGTAAACCAACATAAAGAAAATAACTCATCTTTTGGGGATCTAAGTAAGTTAATTAATAGTTCTAGAGTTATAGAGTTAAATGAAATTAGTCAGACATAATCAAAACAATTAGGACAGTAAAAGAGATAATGAAATTGGGCCCCTTTTTGGGCCAATTTCGCTGCAAGTTCTTGGATTTTAACCCATCCCCTTTTTGTATACTCCGGTCGTATATCAGTGTATATGAGCACATACATCAGCTCTTTTGATGTATCTCTTGCTTCTGAACACTTGTATTTCACCTCAGCCCTGTATTCCCATATTTTTTACCTGTATATTAATGTATACTGAATGTATACAATGTGTATTGAATGTATATTGTCCATCTTAGGACTTTTGGAGGCTTGTATTTAGACTACAGCCTTGTACCCCTGTCCATCCGCTTTTAAAACTCGAACATGATGACAGCTGACTCGATAAAAAAAGAGGAGTGTTAGGTTTCAACCCAACTCAGGATGCAAGGAGTGAAGGAGAGAGTCCCGAATTGGACTCAGAACAAGAGATTCATGCAAGGAAAATAAAACGATAAGAATTAGAATGATAATTTGAACTAATTAGAATCATTGACGGCTAATGATAAGAGACACATTATCAGAAGCACCTAATAAGCTATAACAAAATAATTTAATACATTAAGTTTAAACATCCACAAGTAACAAGTCATACATTTATCAAGGTAGGATCAAACATAGATGCTGGACATGTGTATGGAGACCCATGCATACAAAATATTAAAAACTCCACCAAATAAAGAAAATGAATTTTTAACGTATATAAAGACAAATTAATTAATATCTACACAAGCCAATCACCATATTGTAACAAAATAAGCATGACTAACATGAACAGAGGCAAGACAAAAATTTTAAACTATACATGTAACTCTAATATAAAAGGAGAGCTAGTACAAAATCATGGTTGCATATCTATTAGGCAACATATATATAGCACCTTGAATTCAACAACATTTGTAATGAAGGTACTAATATCACAATGTTCTGCACATATCCTGGACTAAAAACAAGAATGACTTGGAGTCAAAATAGAACCAACTCAAAAAAAATCTCTCTCAAAAACCGTCGTCCCTATCCATTGAGCATGGAGAACTATTTATAGAGAAAGTTGGGGTGATTTAGGGGGAAATCCGTTGGAAAAATTCAAACAAAATTTGAATTTCTTTCCTCCTTTCCAAGGCCAACAGTGAAAGGGATTTGAAAAATCCTAAAAATGGGGAAAAGGGAAAAATGATACAATGGATTAGATTGCTAGGGTTATGGGTTCGCAGAGTAGTTGGATAAGTGCACTGGTTTCTTCGCAAAGAGGAAAAGGCGTCCCGAGGTTGGTTTCTGATCGCATGTGATTCTGGGCTTGCAGCGCGATTTGCTCGCTGGATTTGGATTGTCGCGTGAAGAAGAAGAAGATGAGTAGGGGATCGTTTGGGTCGGGTTGCGTACTGCTGATGGAGTTGTTGTACGTATTGTTGTTGAAAATGGGATGTGTGTACTGTAATGTGGGCTGCTGATGGGTTGAGTCTTGTTACTACTGTAAAGAGAATTGGTGGGCTGGGATTTGAATTGGAGTTAAGAAATAGGCCGGTTTGAACAAAAGAAATGGGCTAGAGGAAAGGAAATAAGAATTGCATTGTATTGGGTCTGCTAATAGGATTAATTGGGTCGTGGAACAGGCCCATTTTTTGGTCTTTTAAAGGGTTATAGATAGGATAAGCAATTGGCAAAAATTTGCAACAAGACAAATTTTCATAAATTAATTAACGAGCTTCTTAATATTAACGACATAAAATAATTAATTTAATTATAAACTAATAATTAGCTAAATTAATTAACCAAATATTTAAGTAAAACTAAAGTCTTTTGAGACGATTTCCAAATACTAATATAATAAATATATACAAAATTATATAGAATATATATATTATTTTAAAAATTTTAAAAATGACAAAATTACTTAAAATGACTTGAAAAGTATTTAAAATTTATAAAGTCAATTATTTCAAATCGTTTGGATTTAAGAAGCTTAATGATTAATTTATATTGTGGAGGTCCAAAATTGGGTGTCAACACTATCCATACATTGCACAAGGCATAGCATAAGGGTTGCTTGAGGTGAAGGTCCAAGGTAAAGGTAATGGTTTCCATGTGATATTGTTTAAGTTTGAAGTTATGACTTATATGATGTTAATGCTTGTATATGATGTCTTTTATGTTATTGTACATGATGTTTCTAAAAAGTGGCATAATGCATTGTTTCTAAACCAAAATGTCCCCTTTTAAAGCATGTTTTGCATGGTCATCATACTTAGTACATTTCTGTGTACTAACCCATATTCTTCATGTTTTTACTACAAGTGTAGGTTCCGACAAGTGATTCCTCCTAGCTAGTTTGAAGTGTTGGATTGCTTTTCCTCCAAGACTTGGTATGTCCTCATGGATTCGAGGACAAGATTTTTAAGTTATTTTTGTTCATGTAATAGACATTTTAGTAGTTGTTTTGATTTTAAAGGGATGTGTCCCTAGTATGCTTTAAAATTGTGTCTAAGTTGGCCATGTGAGATTTAGACTTCCGCTGTATTTCAAGCTCTTTTTTTAAATGAAATTTGATATTTTGGGATTTCAATGAGTTTTAATTCCGCACTATTTATATATCGAATGCAATGAAATGCTATGAGGCTTGTATGACACCCCTTCGGAGTCGAGTATGCCGTGTTGCATCCAGGGCCTAGACTCGGGTCATGACAAATTCTATGGTGGAAACAACCTTATTTTAGGTACTTGGGATCATGGGTATGATATAGGGTTCGTAGAATTGTTAGCAATTCGGGTAATTAGTGATTGTTTATTGATTCTCGTGTTATTATGATTGTTTGTAGACCAAGAACAAGCGGAACGAATCCGAAAAGGGAAGGATCAAGTTTCTTAGGGTTTCAAGCTTGTTTCGAGGAAGGTAATGGTTGTGATTTCATATTGGTGTGATATATGTTGTAATTGCTCATTATAATGCATGTATGTATGCGAATGTTGCATTATTGATCACCATAATTGTAAATGAGGATAATTAAATAATTGTATGCCATGAATCACCTCTTGTTGTATGATTGTGAAAATATACATTGTGATTGTGATTGTGGTTTGTTGAATGGATCGATTGCCACGTTCCGACAAAAACATGGGATCGATTCCCACGTTTCGGCATAAACATGAGATCAGTTGCCACGTTTCGGCATAAATATGGGATCGGTTGCCACGTTCCGGCATAAACATTGGATCGGCTACCACGTTCCGATATGCTAACAGTTTGGGTGTGGGTTCCATGAGAGGACCATTGAATTGGGTTCCGTGAGAGAACCATTGAATTGTGTTGTGTATCTACTTGTGATGATTACGTTCATATCTAGTTTTGATTGATATTGGAAGACTATATATTGCTTTAAATGATAATCAATGTGTATTATTGAGAACGTGTGATGCTACATTGATCCTGAAATATGACATTTTTTACCAATTACAAGGTGCATCAGTTCTCTCTAAGATTGATTTAAGGTTTGTATACCATCAGTTAAAGATTGAGGTGGTTAAAGTTGGGTTCGACCAAGTTCTATGATTGAAATTAGTAGTTTTGTGGGGCTCACTAGCTACTATTGTCGCATCTGGTATGAGTTGAGTCCAATTGGTATCTCTCGATTCCAATTGGTATCTCAACGAAGTGAACTAAACGTCATAGTCACGCCTGGAAGGACACAAGCAAGTTAATTGGAACTCAGAAGGTTCCAATTGGTATCTGGCCTTAGAGGTCGTATAAGGCATAGATGATCAGTAATAGTCGTCTATGAAACGAACTAATTAAGGAAAAAATTTGGACTTGTCTGCAAATTGTAACTGCTTGAGTGTTGTGAAACTTGTTGTGAAAAGAAAGTCATCACGATATTAGGTGCAAGGGTCTAGATAAATTACAATGTGGTTCATAAGCGAGAAATTTGGACGTGCGTTGCGACCAATTGATAACCGTGTGAGAGTCTGGGTATATCATGGGGATGAGGCTGTTATAGTGTTGAAGTAGCGTAAAGAGATTTTGGAGTGTGTGTCGTTTGGTTAACTCAGGGTAGGCAATGATTATCCTAGCTAAGGGGATTGAGTACTCTAAAAATGCAAGTGTTATAGCCGGGAAATCTAAGGGAAATATAGAAAAGAGAGGAACCCCAGAAATTGCTGGCAGGGGTTCTATTTCCTTCAGAGCCACTGGGGCGGGATAATCTCGCCAGTGCGAGATGGCCAGAGAGGGACAGGGGGAGACAAAATCTCAGCCCAGTCTCCTCTGTTTTCCCCTAGTCACAATTATGGACCCCGAATCGTACCTGAACTAACCCCCGCGATCTAATTCAGTGTTCATCAATCGAATATAAGTTATAAGGTGTGTTAAAATTGTGGAGAACCTGGGCATATGAGGAGGAAATTAGCGAGGCTATGAAGGCGGCAAAAGGTAATACCGATGGTAATGCAGGTAGAGGAGTAGTGCAGCCAGGCAAGGAGGTTTCCCGTCAAGAGGACATGGCTCATTTTTATATTTTTTCGGGTAAGACCGAGTTTGAGGATGTGATGCAGTGGTCACAAGAGCTACTCTTGTCTGTGCCTGGATGGCTATTGTTTTGTTTGATCCGGGTTCTACTTATTCGTATGTGTCAGTTCAATTGCCTCAGAATTTGATATGGTTTGTGATATACTTGATGCCCCCATCCATGTTTCTACCCCAGCTGAAGAGTCAGTCATAGTCACTCATGTGTATCGTGTTGTCCTGTTGTGGTTATGGATTTTCATATTTGGGTTGATTTGGTTATGCTGGATATGACTAACTTGATATAATCTTAGGCATGACTTGGTTGTCCCCCTATTATACCGAGGTTAATTGTAATACTAAGTCGGAAACTCTAGAGATCCTCGGTACGAAAATATTAGAGTGGGAAAGGGTGTATAAGCCTAAGCTGGCTAAGATCATATCCTCCATTCGAGATAGGAAACTGGTAAGGCAGGGTTGTTTGGCCTATTTGGCTCATGTTTAGGATATTAAGGTTGATTCTCCCTCAATTGAGTCTATTCCTGTGCTATTTGAGTTTTAACGAAGTGTTTCCTACGGATTTGTCTAGTATGCCTCCATATAGAGATATATATTTATGTATTGACTTGGAAACTGACACTTGCCCCATTTCCATCCCTCCGTATGTATGGCTCCAGCAGAATTAAGAGCCCGTTTGGATTGGCTTAAAAAAAGTAACTTTTAAGTCAAAAATAAAAAGTCAAACTGAAATGACTTTTAAGTCAAAAAATAAAAAGTAGGGGGAGACCTACTTTTGGTTTCTGACTTATTTTAAGTCATTTTTGACTTATTTTATGTCACTTTTTATATTTGTCAAACACTTCCAGAAGTCAAAAACTGACTTCAAAGTAGGTTTAACCGACTTTTAAGCCAATCCAAACGGGCTCTAAGAGAGCTTAAGGCTCAAATCCAAGAGTTTCTTGATAAAGGTTTTATCATCATAGTGTTTCCACGTAGGGTGCTCTTGTCTTGTTTGTTAAGAAGAAGGATGATGGTGTGAGGACTGATGATTTTATTTAAGCCATAAATGAGTGGATTGATACCAAAATGAAAAGCTTATGGATAAAGAAAGTTCCATTGAGTATACTTGGCTGAATGAAGTTGAAGATTTTAGTAAGAAAGTGCGTACCAAGATTGGGTTAGTCCTTTAAATTTGATGAGTATACCTGAGTGTGAGGTGTCGTGTTGATGAAAAGGTTGACTTTATAGTTATAGCCATGGGTAACAGAGCATAATGGTAATAAGAGTTCGTGGTGGATTGTGACGCAATGCAACTATATAATAAATTATTGGTTAAGTGAATTTTTGTATAGTAATTACGACTTGCAAGTATCCAAGGTCGTGGATTTCTAATTCTTGGTGAGTAACGTGATTGTATGGAAAATTATAAGAGATGGTAGGACACCACTCGAATAGAATGTTAAAGAGCTAGAGTTATAATGAAGAAAAATAGTGGGATGTAGTACAATCTTTAGAAAGAGGCTAGAGCAAGAATATTTTATTTGATTGCAAGGCTAAAGAGATATCTTTAGAGGGGAATATAATTGGATTCAAAGACGTGTGATTTCATTCATTTTGTTGTGGCTATGGTAATAGTATCACGAAGCCATCAGGTTGGTCAAAAACTATCGAAAAAGACTTGAGAAAAGAGTGTGCGGACATTAGCTTGAGTGTGATGACAAGTGCTTGGTTTTGTTTTGTAACGACCCGAGAGCACCCCCTAGCCGTTACATGCGTATTCGACCTCTTGGAGGTCTTAAACAAGCCTTAGCATTCATTCATCGCATAAATCATAAAAATCACTAAGAATTTAAAACTTTTATTCAACAAAACCATAAGACTTCAAGAGTCATCAACATTTGAAAACATCAATACGCAAGCGAAACTACTAAGTCTCTTTAGCCAATCTTAGACAAAAACTTAAAACGTACTAAGGGACACGGCCCTTTTACAAATGAAATGAAGCTTAAGTGTCTATTACAATGACTAAGAAACTTCTAAACATAGTCCTCGAATCTTGAGGACATACCAAAGACTTGGAAGAGTGAAGCAATCCAAGCAACTCCAAAGCACAATCTCCTCCTAGTTACCACAA
>JAJOOR010016611.1:0-25181 GCA_036250505.1 Solanum acaule
CCCCCCCCCCAAAAAAAGACCTTTCAAGGGTCTAAGCGTGACAAAAATGTGCATACCATAAAACAGAAAGAAATGAAGAACACACAGACGTTACCTGAGCATTAATCTTTATCCCCTGTGCAGCCTTGATTTCTTTATGATGCACATATGATCCCTGAATAAAGATATTACCAGAAAATAAAATCATTCATCACTTCATATGAAAATTAAACATCATGAGAATAATTTCATTCTTTAGAATTTTTTATGTTCTGTGCACTACAAAGTCATAAGTGCTGAAAAATAGCAATTCTGAAAGTTCAAACAGAATAAGTGGATCTGACAATTGAGGACAAAGAAGGGTAACAGGGGCAGTTGGAGTTGGCGAAATAAATCTGACACCGTAGGGAAGCTTTTGTCTACCCTTTTTTTATGAGAAACTTTAAAGCGGCAACTCCAAGTTCTGCAAATATGGCAGCAATTTTGAGGCACTTTAGCTCAAACAACCAAACCCATGAAAGCATCCAGATGTATGAACACATTTCTACAACTCAAAATCAACAGACCGATAACTAGTACTTCGCAAGCCCTACCACCACTTGGGGAGTAGAGAAAAAAGATACAAGTAGAGAAAAAACAAGACTCGTTGAACTTTTTTAATGATTAAAAGTTAAAACAGCGACTATGAAGTCAACATGCCAGACAGCCAGATCTCTTACTTGAGCTAAACCATCTGCAAGTCAACTTTCTACTTTTCATTTGCCATATTTAGCAATAGAGGGTCATAATTAGTTTGGCACCAAGAAGATCTTGAGATACAAAGTCAAGATATTACTAGCATGAACTCTATATCAGGTATACCAAACAAAGAGACAAGCCGTGATGGAAATATCTATAGTTTTAAACATCTTCAAACCAATTTTCACAATTAAAGCACAAATTTCCCACCACCATTAACTATGTGGACGGAACACAATCTATAGTTTTAAACATCTTCAAACCAATTTTCACAATTAAAGCACAAAACTCCCACCACCATTACTATGTGGACGGAACACATAGGTCAAGCAAAACAAATAAAAAAATCACGTTGCTTAGAAAAGGGAAGGACCTGACTGCCTCCATCAAAAAAACCAGATCCCTATATTTTATAAAACTCCCGTCCCCCAACTGCCACCATCCATTTTTTTCTCCCCTTTCTTTTAATAGTTAAAACATGACAAACTGCTTAATCATCTATTGATTGCATTATATAACAAGTTGAACTCCGGTAAAGAGTATCTTTACTCACAAGGCAATCAAATGAGAATGCATCAAGAACACATAGTTTCATACCTTTATTCGAAGTTCCTTCATTGGGTGAGGCGTCAATAACGCACGGATTGAGGTGACAATAGGGTCCTACACACAAAACAGGATAGAGAAAGAAAAAGTTGAACATCAGACATTCACATTACCCTAGGAATCTTACCACACCATAAGAATAATAAAAGCTTGCCTGCATGCCACAAACTACTATTTGGTCACCTTCATGGAGCATACCATTGATCAATACCACATCAATGGTTGTCCCATGACCTTCAATAGCCTTAACCTCCAACACATTACACTGCCAGAGAGTAACAACAGTTAATCATAACATATTCCCCGTCTACATGTAAGTAAAGTGACGATGGTATGTGAAATCATACTTGGACTTCACTGCTGTAGGTAAGTCTCTCAACCATTGTCTTTTGAGTCCATTGGACCAGTAATAGCAACAAATCAGGAATACCTTCACCGCTGTCAGAGTACACAGTAATGCTTAGCTAAAATAACTGCAGTAGAGCATAACCCAGCAAAAGAAAAATCGCAGAAAGAATATACACACACCTGATTGCACTAGTTGGTATAATGCTAAAAGTATCCTTCCCCATTTCTTTGTTTTTATAGTATAATTCTGTATTTATACCCTGTTCCTTGAACTGGGTCACGATCTGCAACAAATGAATAAACGATTGATGATATGAGGATGAACAAAGAGAGGAAACGCTGAATTGAGACATCAGAAGTTATAAGTGACCTGAGTAAGCCTGGTATTAAATTCAAACTGAACATCTTTGGACTGTTGCTTCATTGCCTTCACAATAGGTGCATTGCGGCACACTTTCCATCCATAAAGCCTATCTATCTGCATCAGGTAAAAAAAAAAAAAAGAACTATAAAGAAACGAATATAATCAAAGATCAAAATAAAATATCAAACCCTAATAAATTTCACCTTGTTCAAAGCAACAATAAACTCCGTATTCCTCATCTTTAGAAGATTAAGTGACTCGATAGTCTGCGGTTCTAACCCATGCATAATGTCCACAACCAAAATTGCAATATCACATAAACCTGAACCCCGAGAACGCAAATTAGTGAATGATTCATGTCCAGGTGTGTCAATGACCAACAATCCAGGCACCTTCAGCTTGGCATCAGCTTTTAGTTCCTTAGTTCTCTCCCTTATATTCTCAGCTGGAAAATAAGTTGCACCTATCTGCTGTGTAATCCCTCCAGCTTCACCTTCTTGAACATTAGTGCCTCGTATGCAGTCAAGAAGCTTGGTTTTACCAGTATCAACATGCCCCATGATACAGCAAATAGGAGACCGGATGTTGTCTTCACTCTTGCTTGAAGAAGCACCAGGTTTTTCTGATCCTTGCCCTGAAACCACAACCACAGGCTCCCTCTTCTTACTTCCATCATTCTTAGTGACATCTGGTACACTTGCAACCGCTTTTTCAGTAGGAATTACAGACTTGGCAGCAACAGGCAGTGGCACTGTATCACTCACAACGGACCTTGCAGCTTTCTTAATGATAGGTTGGGGATCTGAATCTAGATCTTCATCTTCAAACGCACTCTTTCTTGGCAGTTTAAGATCAGCATCATCCCAACTTCTCGCATCCCACTCCTCCTCATCTTCCTCTTCTTCAACTCTGTTTTCTTCAGCATCAGCTACTTCTGACTTCTCCTCTACACTTACCAAATCGATATCCTCAGCCTTCTCAGTTTCCATGGAATCAACCTCAGAGACAATTTCCTGCTGATTTTCTTGCACTTCTGTGCTTTCAACAGATTCTTCCTGGACTTTGCCATTAGCCCAAGCTTGTGCCTTTGATATCTTTGATTGGTAAATAGGTCGTTTAGTTGCATCTTTTCTACTCTCCCCAGTTGAAAGTGGCAAAGCCCCGCCACTAGCAAGAAATTGCTTTCTCATTGCTTCTAATCTTCGAGCTTCTTCCTTTTGCTTTCCAGTAAGCAATTTCCCTTCTAGTTTCTTCTTCAAGAGCTTTTCCTTCTCCCTCTCTTTTTTCAAGTGTTTTTTCTCCTCTGCAAGTCTTTCTAGTTCTTCCAGTCGAAGGTGTTCTTCTTCTTCCTTTCTTAATCTTTCCTCCTCTTCCTTCTTCTTGCTTTCTTCAGCTTCCTTCATTTTTTTAAGTCTCTCTTGCATCTCCCTAACCTGCTTTGACTGCTTTTTATCTGCCAATTTTCCTCTGGTATCATTCTTTGTTCCTTCCTGTTTTTCCTCCATCTCAGAGACAGCTGCTGCCGCTGCAGCTGCCTTTTTCTCCTTCTCCTTCTTTTTCTTCTTCTTTGCAGCAGCAGACTTCACAGCTTCCTCAACTGCTTCTCTTTCCTCTGTATCATCTCCTAATTGAGACTGCTGTTGACTTTTCTCCTCTTGTGGAAGAGAAGCATGAGCAGGTTGAGCAGGAGTAGTGATTGTTGACCCTTCACCAAGATCTGCCAGAATCTTTGAAGCATGCCCACTCTTTTTTTTCTTGGTTTTGTTCTTTGAAGTTTCTAACACATCTGTTGTCTGCTTTTTGCCTCTATTATCATCAGCATCTTCCCGATTAACCCCTAAGCTACAATGGTCTTGATCAGCAACATTGGTTGAGTCATTTCTGAATGCAGTGTCCATTGTGCTAGATGCACTTTTGTTCTTTTTCTTAGATGACTTCATTTTACCTGAAAAAATAATTCCTGGTGCATCATCTTCTTCAATTGCCTCTGTCTCCAATTTAAGAGAGGTATCTGCATCATTTTCTTCGTCAAGAAGGGCAGCACTAAAAGAAATGCCACTACTCCTACCTGTAAAGGCAACTGTGGACTCTTCATCTTCCTCAGATAGCTGCCCAGTTTCGTTATCCTGATCATCAATGGCGTGAAACGCAGATGTAACAGACAAACTTGCACTGCTCTTCCCCAGTTTTAAGTTCTTCGTTTTTCCAGTAACGGATGCAACACTTTCAGCCTCTTGGTCACTATCACCAACCACTCCATCCCTATCCCTTGACAAACCTGACACGTCTTCATCGTCATCATCCTGTCCAAGACTTCCATAATCAGACGTACTCACCCCACCCTTCTTACCCTTTTTACTTTTTTTCTTGCCAAACGCCACTGCTGGTGCTAATTCCTCCTCCTGCGTCTCAGCAGATATTTCAGTCCCAATAGAGTACTCATCATCGTCAATGGCCACATTCTTCTTCTTTGACTTCCCTCCTCCACCAACCTGCTTAGCAAGATTCTTTTCACTGCCTCCCAACTTCTTTTTCTCATCATCCTCCTCTTTCCTAACAAGTTTGTCCTCTGTTTCTTCATCGTCCTCATCTCGAGCCCCGGACTTCTTACCCTTCTTACCTCTCTTCTTACTAATCTCTGGCACTAACTCAGCTTTGTCTTCCAGAACCACTGTATCTTCAGACAATTCTGTCCCAACAGAGTAATCATCATCATCTATCATCCAATTTTTCTTCTTCGACTTTCCTCCACCACCGCCACCCTGCTTGGAAGATTCAAGACTCTCGTTTTCACGCACAGGCTTCTTTCTCCCCATTGAATTCTACTTGTAGTTTCAACTTATGTACTATCCAAGAACAATTCAAACAAGAACAAACCTCCAAATTCCTGATTCCTAATTAACAAAAAAATATATCCAACAACAGTTCATCAGAAGACTAGCCAATTTTACACCAATAATTACACCAAGCAAAGTAGTTAAGTAGCAAATTACAGAATAAATTCCCCAATTGTAACAGACCAATATATCAACTCAATCAATAAACCTCCATTCCAACGATTGAGTTCAACACATCACAAAAACACATGATTATACAATAAACATATATAATTATACACACATATACCAAAATTTTCCAATAAAACCATAGAAAAATTGGAAAAAATATTTTTTTTCTTAAAATAACAGCAACAAAAGCATATTGATTTACCTAAAATCGAGCGAGTGGTGATAAAATACTGATATGAATATGTGTTTCAGTGATAGTTGTATGTGCATATTGAGATTATATTAAAACTGTGAAGATATTCGGTGAATTTGGTTCGTTTGGTTGAATTTCGGTAGAGAAGTAAGAGGAATACAGAACCAAAATTGGATATATAGAAAGGAAAATTGAGAAAATTGATAGCGTTCTTGTGGGTCTACAGCTCTTTACAGCACGTAATTTTCAGATCTAGCCTATTGTTGCACACTATTTTTGGAAAATAGCCGAATTTCAGAAGTATTACAAAAATAGCCGTTGCGAAACTCGTGAAAAAAGGGCTAAATTTTATTGCTCGAAAATACTTTCTTCTCATTTTTACTTATAACTTATTTCTATAAATAGATTTTCATTTTTACTTGTTACTTTTAATATACCAAAAAAAAGTCAATTACTTATTTTCATATTTTAGCCTTAGCATTAAATATTTATTCTCTAAATCATTTTCTAAGACCTAATACTAAACATCATTTAATAGGAATAATATTGTAAAGTATTTATATTAATAATTAATTTCTTAATGGATTTGTCAAAACAGTGACAAGTAAAAATGAAATCATTAAAGCTATCTGGGACAAAAAAAAAACATCTTGTATTTCAGTTTTTCTAGCATAAGAGGCATCAAACTCTTTGTGATTTTGAAATTCACAAATATTTGCTACTTCCTCCGCCCCTATTACTTGATTATTTTTCTAAAAATAGTTGTCTCACATTAGTTGTTTATTTTACTAAATCAAGAAAGCATTAATTAATTATTCCCTATAATACCCATACAATTAATTGTTTTTGAAAGTGTTCATATTTGTTTGTAAAATTCCCAAGAAGTTCTTTAAAGTGCAAATTCACTAAAATTATTTTTTTAGTATAATTTCTTAACATGCATGTAAAAAGGAAAATGATCAGCTAATATGGGACAAACGGAGTAATTTTCCCCGTTGAAAATTCCTGAAATTCAAAAATGTTCACTGAATTTTTTCCTTCCTGAAAAAAGAGAAGAAAAAAAAGAAGTTAAAGATTTCAAAAGCATCCAAAAATCAGACAATATTTCAAAAGCATTGCATAAACACAGGGTATAATTAAGTCATTATTGTACTTAATTATCAAACACATTATTCACAAACACATTGAGCAATACCAGATTCACTGTTCTGATTCTCTCTCATCTGTCAATTGGTGTTTGAAATAATACCTTAAATCACTAAACAATATATCCAACTCTGATCTATATTTTATTCTACCAAAATGTTATGATTGAAAATGATTCATTACTATTCTGATGATTTATAGTACCATAGTAAAGTAATGTTTTGGGGTCTTTCTCCATATTCACTAAATTCTCTAAAATATTTTAGTTCTCTCCATTAGAACTAGGAAGCACCGTGGGCGGCATTATATCAAGATACGGAACTTGAACTCAACTCAACCCCAAAAGCTATCTAGCTTGGAGGATTGCTCAAGTTCATGTAAACAGAACAGACACTCACTTCATTCCCCAATTAATGTAGGACTCTAACCTTCTCTAACACCCCTTCATTCCCAGGTCCAACTAAGCGTGTACCAGGAGTCCAAGTAAGAATGAATCTATGTTACTGAACAGGGTATTTTAGGAGAATTACAATGATATGAATACAAGTAAAGAGAAGGGTAACTAAGATAACTAGATATCTAAATCTCTAGGTACAAGGAAATGTATCAACTTTATGATTCTCTAACAACAAGAGGTCAAAAGTTTTACACAGAAGAATATGTTGTATATGCACTAACAAAACTATACATCAGGTTGCAGTAAGACTTGTTATTTTCACTCTCAACATCATTGAGACTCTGAGATTACCAAACTACCAACTCTTTATCTCTTCTTCCCAAGAAGAGGCTCTCCGAGATTCCCTTGAGTTCTCCTTGAGATGGAAGTATCCTCGCCTGACTTCTTCGGGTTTTCTCCTTCCTTGCTTTGCACTCCCTGTGGAGTCCAATTAGAAACATCAGTAATTTGTTCTGTAGCAGCTTTTAGTGAACGACGAAACAGAAAACTCAATTCATTAATGCAGCAAAAAAAATAAAAAACTCTCCTCTCTCATCACCATTTTAGTACAATCACAATGTAATGATCTAATCTAACTAGGCACTTGAAATCACTAAGTATACCGTTAACTATCAGATGATGCCACACAACAGATCTATTTTCTTGCAACTATGTGTATAGAAATTATTATATTGACATTTTCAAAAATATTTCATTATATATCAATGAATACAGTATAAAACTATAAATTGTGTACACAATGTGCACTTACTGTTCCCTTTTGGGCTGTTAACCTCCGGATTGATGGAGCTCGTGCCACTGATGAAGCTGCTGCTGCTGCTGCCGCAGCCACACATATCCTGTAAATATTTGAAGTTACAATCTGCTCTTCAACAATAGTTACTATATTGAGTGGGTGAAATTAAGTTGTCCAGCTCTCACCCACTCTTATGTACATCAACATACTCATCAGTTTCATCTACTATTTCCTCCTGCACCAATGATGGTAATTTCCATCTGTTATAGTCAGATGTGTAAAAGAGGTAACAATAAACTAGAAGAACCCCCAAAGATCACCTGTAAAAGTTCTTCAAAAACATCTTCCAAAGTAATAATACCTATTACTTCAGCATCCTCAATATCATCTGACGACTCAGGAACTCCATTTGTCACTGCATCAGCAGATGTTGGAGGTGTTACTGCCGGTACTGTAGCCTTCTCAATGTCAACAACGACACACTCTGTCTTTTCACCCTTTGTCATCAAATGATGGGTAGTTACATGAGGATTTCCACCATCAACTGTACTATCATCAGATTTCTCTTCCTCAAGTACCAAGGGAGGTTTTTGGTTTTTCCCTTTAAGCTTCACTACTGCAGCCATATGACTGCTACCCTTTTGGAACTCGTTTAGTATATCATATAGTGGCATATCAGCTGGAACTCTTAAAAGTTTCATGGAAAACAAGATTTAGAGCTTACTGATCGACACATGCATAGAAGGAAGTAGAGTAGTAAAAAGTTAATACCGTGGAATTCTGCGGATAGAAACAGCACTCACTGGTGTCTCAGTTTCCGGACGCACGGTAAGAAGACTTTTTACCTAAAATAAAATTGAAACTATCACAATTTCACCGGAGTAGCAAGATTACAAGTGCTCTGAAGGTGAGATCCAAAACTCACCAGTAGAAGTCCAATAATATTCTTTGGACTACCTGAGTAGACTGGAACTCGGCTATGACCCCGAGCAATAATTTTACCCATTGCCTCCCTATAATAGGGGCACAGAAGATCAGTTAGTCAACAACTAAAATTCATCTGGAGAATATTTCCAAGGTTAATATCCAAGAAATAGAGCTTCTTTCAGTTTACATGCATGGTCCATAGAGAAATTGAGAAGCAAAAGAAATTAGAACTAATTATACTAATCAATTATTCATGTATAGTGAGGTAAGCCTTGCCAGGAATCTCACGAATAATGTATAAGTTCTGTACAGCTCATTTGAAAGAGTTATTTTCTCTCTTTTTTTTCTCTTTTTTGTTGGAAAGAGAATTAAAAAATGGTAGTCGTAGACCATAGGTCACGCCTAAGGTTCAATTGGAAAGAGCTAGCCTTTAATTCAAATTTCTTGCAGCCCCATCCAAAGGAACGGGAAAGTCAGGGAAAACATGAAGAGGAAAAGTTAGCCTTGTTAAATATGGTGCAATACATATTAACCATAACATCACAATGCCTGTGGGCTGTCACCATTCAATTTGAGCCATATCACCAACCTGATTCAAACGTGATTATGTTACTGTTCAAAAATTTCATGCGGGACTCCAACAGAATAGTTGTGCCAGCTGAAATATAATTTACCTACACCTATAGAACTAATAAAAGTCTTTTTACAAGAAATTAGCTGTCAGCTGAACTTTGGCAACCTAACAAAAAAAATAACATAACTTTTTCATTGATAGGTCAAAGTTAGTACTGATCAATCGCTAGATCATCATAAGTTGCAGTCACATTAGAAAAGAAATAAAACAGTTAAAACACTTGTTAGTCCAATACTGTAAGTTAAGTAAAGATGGTGTGCAGATATTTGATAACAGAATCATGCCTCGGAACTAATGACTTCAGGATCAAAGAAGCTTTGCAGGACTTGAAGAACAGAAGACTGGGTTTGAATAATACAAAAGCTTGGAATAATAATGGTACCACACTCACCAGTCCAGCTTTGAATTGACATCCAAAGAAAACGTCGACTCAATGGGTGTCATGGACTCCTCAGCAGTCTATCAACATCCCAAAAGCCAAACAAAAGAGAGCACAGTCATCACTCTAACATCTCAAGTTTATCAAATTCAAAAAAGAAAAAGATAAGGAGAAAAGAGTCAATTAGTTCTTATCGAGTCAATTTATCCCACAAAAAAAAGGGCCAAGAGTAAGTACAATAGATAGATCTGCCTTGAACCAAGAATTTCAGGATACTGATAATTCAGGCAAACAATTCTAAATGACAAAAAAAACTTATCTTCTCATGATCTGGTCAATTTTCACATCTACAAAGAATTCAACAAGGAACAACGAATGTTTAAAAACCTAAGCATTATAATTGATAAACCTGGGGTCTGGAGAAGCATGGCAATGATAAGACTGCTTCAGTGTCCATACCTTCTCAGTTAAATCTAATGCTCCACTTATGATTGTCGTTTCATCATGTGTAAGTTCACCTCCCTTGCCAGCCTGCAGAACTTTCCCATTAAAAGAAGCTAAAGGAATTAGAAGTAATAAACTACTGGCTCTACAGTCTTATCAGTACTAAAAATTAAGGATACAACACCGACCTCTTGACTATGGATAGAAACAAGAGCTTTTAACTGAGCTCGTCTAAATAGTACTTCATGATGTCCTAATACGCAGTCTAGGATCTGAAACGCAGACCATCACAACACAATTTTGTAAGAGCTTAAAAGAACTTCACCATTAGTCAAGAGATGCACAAAAATGAGAAGAACAAAGCTTCTTGGGTTACATAAGTATTGATAAACAGATTTCAATTCTTATCAGCTAAGAGTATTCTAAGGCTTCAACAAGAACTCAGAATCCATGATGCTTAAATAACGGCACTCCTTTAAGTGAACAATGCATATGTTTAGCATCATTATTGACTTAGCTATCTTTATTTTTGGTACTTAGCATACACGTCCTGCTTTGTCTTTGATTACTTCAAAACTGCAATGATTACCTTCCCTATGGGGTACGCAATTGGGTAGCATATGATCATTAGAACACGAACAAGCCAAACAAAGTTTGCACCCACCGCAAGTCCATACCTGGTACATATTGCTTGAGGAATAACCTGCAAAACCAAAATAGAAGGAAGATAAGATCATCACACAAGGTCTTAAATGTGGAGATCTTAATTGAAGTCAAGTGGTTCAATTTACCTCACCAAATGCCAATACAAAAGTTACAGATAGTATAACGGCCACATATTGATTGAACATTTTGTCCAGGTATAAGGGTAGGGCCTCCATTGCAGCAGCATTACATAGAAGTAAGGTCACAAGAAGCTGGTGTTGCTTCTGAACAACGGGAAGTATTACAGCTGAAAAGGTGAACATTCCATTAAAAGTAGAAGTCATGCTTTGCTACAGATTCTCCCAAAAAAGAAACACACAAATTACTGAAAGCTATTTCTACTTAAGATTCCAGAAACTAATTCACACAAACTGAGCAAAGTGCAAACCTGCTTGCTTTTTCTCATCAGGTGTTCCACTTTGCTGAAGGATTTCAAGTTCAACGAGTCCCAAAGACATGAGACCCAATGTCAATCCGGACATAATTCCGGCGAAGAGTACCAAAAAACATGAGAATCCGGCATAGATGAACCATGTTACTGTCCCAAATGCTACTTCTGCTCCAATTGAATTATTATTATTGGGGCCTCTCATTGCCATTCGAACTACTGCCACTGCATTCATCACATGCTGCATCATTTTGTGTTTTTTTGCTACTGATTCTTCAGGTTCAAACTAGAACCTTCTTCTTCTTTTTTTAAGTAATGAAAAAGAAAAACCGGTCCTTTTTCTTGGACTTGCTTTATTTTATTTTTTGGATTTGAGTTGCTATTTTGGTACAGTACGGTGGTTCTTCGCCCTACGGAAGGAAGGCATGTGATTACCCAAAACGGAAATTTTTATACCTCTTTCAATTGTCATGATTATTTTTTTTAAGAGTTAAATTATAAAAAATTTGATAACATTTTACTATGTATTTTTTCATCATATTGATATGTAAAATATTGTAATTTATAGTAATTTTTGTATAGTTTTTAAATATTTAAATTTTTTGTTTAAAATATCAAAAATCCAATTTAACTTTCGAAAAACACAACATGACAATTAAAAGTGAACGAAAGAAGTACTTTCCTTCCATTTCAATTTGTTTGACCCTCTCCTCTAGAATTTAAGATCACAAGATAAAATAATAATTTTATGCTTGACATATTTTTAATTTAAAATTATAAGATTCAAAAAAAGTTAAAGATAATATAAGTTGAAGTGAATAATTTTTTAAAGATAGTGAAATGAGACAGTGGACAAATAATATGATTGGGGGAATTTTAATCAAACCAAATGTTTTTCTTTTATATAGTTACCACTTTACCATTGATATGTTGTGTAGTTTTGCCGTATGACAGAAGTAAAAGTCTAATATTTTTAAAACAAATTAATGGATGATAAAAAATAATAATAACCGTATTAATCATCGAGGTGCAATATCAGATAATCCTAACACCCTAGATTATCATAAAATATAATTAAAGTTTCTATGAACCGACTCAAACACGTCAATTATCCTTAAAAAAAAAAACAAATGTAACTTATTAAGTCTTTATAATTGTGTCAACCTCCTAAACTCAAATCTTTTTCACTTCTTTTAATGGCCACCTAGTAGATGTGATGTAAAATCACCCTTTGAAAGTTTGACAATCTTCTAAAGTTTAAAAATAATTGCTTAACTTGTAAGCGCGGATGGCTATGCATTCAGCCACACCACAATGACCCTGAAGCGATCTTTATTGACTTTGCTTCTGCTAAAAGATGATGTGCAAGAAGTCTCCTTGACTCTTAAATCGTGATCTAACCTTGGACTAGCTTTTATGATCCACTTGTTAACTCCTACAGATAGTTAAAATACAACAGTACATCAGAAGTTCTGAACTGTTTTTTTTGCTTTTTTGTGTTCAAAATCTGCGGCCCTTATAAATTGTCAAAAGATACAGAAGTTAAAGCGTATACATATGCACAACACAAACTAAAGTCTACATAGCAATCATAGCCTAGTTCAGCTATAGCATCGAATAGCTCCTTTTGATTGTCAACAAGGTTTGCTTGAGTGCTGCTGAATCATGGATCCTTTGTTGATGTTACATGGTCTGCTAATGCGAGCCAGAAGCTAGATCAGGGTTGACTAAAACTTGTAAGGCGTTGTCTTGACGTTTGGCTTGCAAGATCCAGGCTTTGCCATTTGAACCTGTATAAACCTGCCATCTAAGAACTTGACAGCGAAGAGATTATCAGATGTGGATGTAGAGGTAGATCCAAACCAGGAGATATACGTATAGAAATGCTACCTTTCCATTCATCTCTTGGACAGCAGATTGTGCAGATTCATTATCGGGAAACCAGATATATGCAAACCCCAACGACTCCTTACTTTTCTTATCAGTTATGATCTTGACTGCAACACATGGAGGGGAAAAAGTGCGACTTTAGCATAAATGATGCATACTCCAACGGTTGCTGAGTTTCTTACAATTATGATTTGATTGCAACAAAGGGAGGAAAGAAATCGTTGGAATCAACAGGAGTTCTTATAACATAATATGATTTTCAATCAAGAAAATGGCAAAGACAAAAATGTACATAGAAATTTCTTGATAAAGAATATGCACCTCGACTGACATCTCCAAATTGTGAAAACACCACCTTCAATCTTCCCTCCGGTGTTGACTTTGCTAGTCCTGCATCAATTAAATTCTGGAATGTAATACCCAAACAAGGAGGAGAATCATCGTCTAAGGCTTGGAAAATCACAAAAATTGTCAAAAGTTCCTGATCCGTTTGCTGTTCACTGCTCGGACCAAGCTTTAAGCTAAAGGAGAAGACTAATAAACCACATAATTGATACATCATGATAGTATCTCTCATTTTCTTTCAATCAAAGAGAAATTGGAGGTTCAGACTTGAGATAAAAAAATAATATAACAACCTTCATCAAACATAATGATCTCTTCAATACCCTTTTATTTGCATAAAACCTTTGTGCAGCTCAACAGAACATCCTTTTATAAAGCTCCATTGCCACACAAATCCACCAAAAATAAAGGGGGTTCGTAGTATGACAGAAAAATTTTCTGAAAACATTTTCCAGAAGAAACTTAGTGTCACTATCCAACACTCTAAAATTTAGAAACTATTCCAAACAGATTATCAGGGAAAAACACAAGCTAAGAAAGTTGGTTTTTTCCCTTTTAGTAATTTTTTGGTGTTTAGTTGCCAGAAAAAATGGCGTTCTCTGAAAAATATTTTCCTTCGTACTAAATACCCCCTAAATGTAAATCGCCATAGCATCATAGACATTCTAAAGACATGCCTGACCAAGTCTTCTCTCCTTTTATGAGCTGCCATTAATCGGCTCCAAAAACAACTGAAGGGTGTATTTCACATGCCATGTACCATTATAATTATAGAATTGGAAATGATAGCACTGACTATACAAAATATTCAAGCATTCATTCACTATATCCACAATTACATAGTGCTTTCACCTCTTCAATAGCTGATTACAAACATGCATACATAAAAAGAAAAGGGAAGACAGCAAATTTTCCCGACTACTGGAAAATCTAAGGTTTAAGGGTGTGTTCAGTACAGAGAAATACATTTTTCCTATGTTCGTTGGTCAAATTTCCGGTAGGAAAATAAGTTCGAGAAAAATGATTTTTTTAATGAATGCATATAAAACAAGTTCCACAAGCGGCATTTCCCGGAAAATAAAACATTTTCCTTCGCATCAAACACACCTAAGTCTTCCTTATAATATTACTTTTAACTATTCTTTCTGCAATCGACATAATATACCTTTAATCATCCCCTCATTGCACAAAGTTATAGAAATCGAACAGAAAATCGATTGTAGGGACTATCTCACTGTACCTTTGAGGAATATAATTGTAGTATAATTATCATCATCATTATGTTGCTCAACTGATGAACCCGAGCACTTGGGGAAGTAAGGTTTCTTCTGAGACAGGTCAGTTAAATTACTCTGCTTAAAACTAAAAATGGATAGAGAAGGAAATTGGGGTTTGAAAGCGGAGACATGTCGAATTGCAGATGATGTAAACGATAGGGAAGATGAAATTAAGGAATTATTACAGGGTGAGCAAAACAGAGCCATTGCAAAACCCTAAATCAGATTTGGGGGTTCCTAAGGAAGGCAAACACAGTGGTAAAAGGGCTGATCCGATTGAATATGGGTGGGTAAAAAATAAGTCCGATTCATATTTAACATTAATAAAAAATGAGTTACTCATTCAAAAATATGTTCTATCGGGTAAGAATAAGATTTACGTACACTATGCATATTATATACTATCATTTTTTAAAAAAAATTATTTATAAAATTATACTAACATTTTATATATATATATATATTTCTTTATGATATTTTTAAATTTTGAATTCTTTTTCTATCATCCATAAAGAACCTTTCGTTTATTATGCCAATAAAAGTTGTGTATATCTTTCATCCTTTTGTAATAATTTTTTATCAATTTTTTTAGCTTGGTGTTCTAATAGACATGTTAAAAGAATATTGATCTTAAATGTTTTTATAATGTTTTCAAAGATGGCTTGGTAAAAATAATTATAACTTGAGCATGTGATTTTTGAACACGAATTTAATTTTCTTCTTAAATTTTTCTTTAATTTGTCGACATTTTGTGTCTTTTTTATGAGACTCATATTTTTTTAATTTTTCACATTTACACCACAGTTTGATCAGGTGTCTCTTTATTACAATATAATATATATTCAATCAATAATTATTAGGTATTTATTTGCAATACAAATATTGAATAAGTGTTTTTGTTGACAATCGTCACCTAAATCTCTTAGTCGTGTAATTTTTTTAATTCAAGTTCAACTCTTCTCTTCAATTTTTCTATTGATAACATGTGTTTCTTTGATGAGAGTCACATTTTTTTGTTATGAAAGTATTTTCTTGAAAATTATGTTTTGTTGGAAAAAATATAACTATATCTTTAGTAAGAGTGATTTAAACTTAATTCTTGAATAGCCTTAATGGCCAATTATTAGGAAATATTCCAACATTAATTTTGAAAGGCAATTAAAACAATTCTTCATAACCATTAAATCTGAAATTTACTAACCTTTTTATGAAATTATAATGGTTGACCCATAAACTTTCTGATTCCTCTATATACATCTCTTTTCCTATTGCAGTGAAGTACTTTTAAATCTTCACAATATACATTAGAGTATATAATTATAATTTCTTCTCTTTGTTATGTTGTTAGGTTATCTTTGTAAATTCTTCGTCAGTTTCTATGTTCATAGTTTTATATTAAAAGAATTTATCATGAGTGATACACTTATATTAGGTGAAATATCCTAAAAGACAATGCCTTCGAACACGTTTCAAGCTGTAAAAAATCCCTATATCATGAATTCATGATAAAGTATTTTCCGTAAATTTTTCAACATGCCTAAGTTCAACTTGATGCTCATGATTTTATTAATTTGCCGTAAATACAAAATATTTACGTCCCTCTTATGTTTACGAATAAATCCAACATTCACCTTCCACAAAAATACAATTGAATGCAGTAAATGACCAAAATGTCCTCAACCATCTCCTATTATAAATTCGTTACACCTTGTCTTTCTTCTTCCCATTCCTCAAAACATGACTTAGACTGTAAATATTTACTCTTTTTTTCTCTTCTAGTTTTAGAAATGTTGGGTGTTTAATTTTAGCAGCTCCATTCTGTCACCACCAAAAGAGCTGGTGGCAGCAGGAAGCCGAACCCCGTCACCTAAGTTAATTAGTATTGTATAATTAACTTACAAATTGTCTTGCTAACCATTGATTCTTTAGTGTTGATGTTAGGCAAGTTAGTCGTAAAGCAACTTGTATGTACCTTGGCTTTCATATAATTTCGGCCACTTTTAGGAGTTTTGCCTATGAAAAATTGAAATTAACGCATACGAATTAGATAAAATTCACTAATTTTTAATTCAGATCTTATAATTAAAAGATTTACCTAATATATATAACAGTAAGAATTTTTTTTAATAAATAACATATTTAAGAGTTGTTATTACTAGTTCTACTAGAAATTCTTAATTTTCTATATATAAAACATTAGATTTCTCATAATATCTAATTTAGAACTCAACCGCTAATAAACGAAGTATTATAATTCATGATCATAAACTTGAAATTTTGGATCTGTCTCTGAATAATATGGCTATCGTTGCGAAAATGTCAGGTCATTTGCTGTTAAGGATGAAATATTTTGCTTAATTGAGGGATGTCTTGACAACTTACGGAGTTTAAGGCAAGAATATGGGCTGGCCAAGACTGCAAATGAGGTGAATATGATGATTGAATCATACAAAGCTCTTCGTGATCGAGCACCTTACCCTCCAAGCCATGTTATTAGAGCCTGTTTGGATGGACTTTTAAGCTGGTCAAACCGACTTAAAAGTCAGTTTTTGACTTATTAGAGTGTTTGGTAATTATCAAAGTGACTTATTTTAAGTCAAAAATGACTTACTTTAAGCCAAAAGTTAAAAGTTGATGATGCCAATTTGCTTAAAGGTGCTTGTGGCAAGTCACTTGCTTCTTTCCCATTCACAAATTAAATTAAATCTTGTGCTTCATATTTATTTGGTCCATCAGGTGAGATTACACACTGAGCTTGATATTTATTTTATTCTTAGAGTCGTCATGCCCAATTGAACATGTCACTACATTAATTCCGACTCTGCCTCTATTTTGAAGGTCATAGCAGTACATGAGTTTTCAATAATTTTACCTATGTGGGACATGTTTTAATTTGACAAAGACATGTGAAGTATTAATATTCAGTAACGTGACAAAGAGATGGATCACGGGAGCTTGGTTCAAATTTTGTACTTCGTATCGTATAATTTGTAGTTTATGAAAGTTACCAATGCGTGTTGTTGGTTGAGATGGATATGATTGTTTTATTTTCTTAAATCAAAAATTTTGGATTTGAGCGCTAGAAATTTCTGGAAGGATTTGTGATGAGGGAGTACTATTCTCTTCAAATGAGTCTTACATCAATTTAAATTAATCAGGACCTCGCTACAGGTACCAAAAATCGAATGAGAAAATCAGAAAATATATAATATATGAAATTTAAAAGGACTTACTTAAATTTTATTTATATATCGAAAATAATTTTATTTATATACCGAAAATAAGTCTCGTAAAAATTTTATATTCTGTAATTTAATCTTTAGTAGATCGATTAGTTAGCTACTTGAACTTTTGATGAGAACAATTAAATATAATTGGCGTTAAGCAAGTTATCCTTAAAAAAATCAGGAAAGAAAGAGACTGAACAATTGAGATCTTTGAGTGAGTTTGGAGACAGATAGAAGAATATTTTTGAACTTTGGTATGACTAATACATTGTCAACATTGTCATGTTCTGTGATATTGCAAGACCCTATATGAGTAACAATAGTTGTGTCTCCATTAGGTAAATAGACTTGATTACAGTTGTTAAGAGGTATGGACTTCTTTTGTACTAACATATCAGACTTATAGGTCATATGGTTGGTGGCTCCAGAGTCTACAATCCAATCATGTGTTCCTACTGTGAGTTTGAAACTATTTTCTGCAGTGTTGGAGCTTTGTATTGAGTTAACACTGCCATTGATTGGGCGCTGTGTGCTAGTACCCATATCTTGTGTTCCCTGCATATTAGTTTTTCCAAGCATATGCAAGATTTGATTGTATTGTTCATGTATAACCTACATACCTTTGTTATAGTCCACATTTCTTGAGAAGTGATTGGCCTGTTCTTGAGTCTTCACAGGACTATTTACCACATTATTAGATGCAGTATATGTATTACCTCCTCTCTCAGAATAATAATTCCCTTTATCTGAGTTGTTGACCTGATTCTCTCTTCTCCTCCTCTCAAAATCAGGAGGATAGCCCACCAAACGAAAACAAATAGCCTTAGAGTGACCCTTACGTTTGCAGTGATCACAAGTAACGTTTGGATCATAACTATAAGGAGAATAAGGTCTCTTATGCTTATTCACAAGATTTGTACCAGATCTAATCGACACTAAAGCATCCATATCAAGTTGACCCCCAGATTTGTGAGTTTGAGAGATGGACCTTTGACTCTCTCGTTTAATTAACATAGAGTAAGCTTTGTTTAATGAAGGCAAAGGAATCATCATAAGAATTTGACCTCTTGCCTGTTCATATGTCTCATTAAGCCCCATAAGAAATTGCAGTAACTTCTTATTTTGAACAAACAGAATGAAATCTCTTGATTTCTCACAAGTACAACTAGGTACAAGAGTAATACTATCAAATTCAAACCAGAGATCTCTCAATCGAGCAAAGTAAATTGAAATTGAGTTTGTACCTTGACTGATTGACGCAATTTCTTTGTGGAGCTGAAATATTCGTGAACCATCAACTTTATCATATCTCTCATTGAGATACTCCAAACAACAGCTGCGTTTGCTGAGTATACAATTCCTCCAAGAAGTTCCTTAGATACACAGTTCATGATCCAAGAAAGTACAATTGCATTGCACCGTTCCCATAAAGCTGTTAGATTAGGGCCAAAACCTTCCTTCAGGCAAGTGCCGTCTATGAATCCAAGCTTATTTCGACCTAGAATCACGATTCTCATTGCACGACTCCAAACAGAAAAGTTTTCTGCCCCTGTCTGTTGATTCGAGATCAACATCGCACCAGAATTATCAATGGTGCTAAGAAACAGAGGATGATTATGACTAAGCTTTTCTGGCAACTCATTATCGACGGTTGCCATGGCTAATTCGATCACTCAATTCAAAGATCTATAGCTCTGATACCATGATAGATTTCACCATTGAAGGATATTTCTATTCAAGCTAAGAGAGAAAAAGATGAAGTTTATTAAGCACAATTTTCATTTAACCTGAACTACCTTTAGCTATCACCATACATGTGTTTATATACACTATTCCGTAACTAACTTTCTAACAATTTCTACAACTTACAAATTAATACATCTAACTTTCATTAATTACAACTTAATCCCAATATTAGCTAAGTCACCCTTTCTCTAATATTTTGACATGACAAATTATCTAATTTTCACACCACAAATTATTCATATATCATACCATTCAACAGTGTCCTGATGTTGAATAATATAGACCACATTTCAAACTTCTTTTTTACACAGAAATTTTATTGTACTAATTATTGTACCAAATCAATTTATAAATCTCATTTTAAATGATTATTTATATAAAATTTTGATACTAAGAAGCAATAGAACAAAATAAGTTCATATACATATTCTTCGAAACCATAAATTATACCTAACTCTTTATACGTAAATGATTTTTATGGTAAAATACATACAAAAACCATAGCGACAAGTATTAAATATTAATTAATAGTCAAAAAACTAAATACACATATTCTAATAAAATAGAAAGATCGAAAAAAAAAATCAATTGTTTGTCAAAAACAACTAAATGGAACAAGTATAAATCCGTCAACATAATAAATTAAGCTCGTACAGAATATTTAGCACATGTCTTCTTACTGTGCGGCATGTAATCAACATATATACCTGTTTTCATACAAAAATTTTAATGTCAGGACGGTAGAAAACATTGCAAAAATCAACAAACTTATTTAAAAACCCATAAAAATAACTGATTCAATAGTAAACAAAATACATATTATCAAAAAATTAAAAGAATTCTCCTTCAATTTGGAAGAACATATTAATGATTTAAAAAAAAATAGAACTGAAAATCTATATCTAAGTTTCAGAAAACATATCAATGGAACAAGCAGTAAGAAGAATCCGTTTTCATTGATAAAAAAAATCAACATCCATTACAAAAAGAAGAATTAACAAACAAAAAAACAGTAAATCGCTAATCAAAATTCATTTAGTTGTCGCTTTACTTCCAAAAAAAAATTAAAATATCCGTGTTGAATCAAATATTGAATGCACATGCATTACCTTTCATGATCAAATGAACAAAAAATAAAAGAATGAAGCAAATAGCAAAAAAAAAAAAAAAAGGTTGAGAGGTAATTAAGGGATTCATATATTGTGACAGTTACAAAAAGCTATATTTATGGAATGAATATTTTCTCTTTTAATTTCGATATTTATTTAGTATATTATATTATTCCAATTATACAATTTTTTTAGAAACCAGTATGAAACTATCCTTTATAGAGAAACCATTTTTTATACATAAATGAAACCATCTTCGAAAAATGACATTAGTTAGTAGTTAAATCATTCTTCCCACTTTATAAAAACAAATAGTATGTAAATAAAAACGAAACTGCGCAAAAAACACGAAATCGACATATCCCTTTAAAATCTATAAAAATGATTTTGTATAAAAAACGAAAATGTACTGAACACCTATCAATATAAAACGAAACTAAGCAGTATTAAAAAAGATTCAAACCTGTTGAATCCCAACGTTTAAACATCATCAAACGTGAAAATAATAGAAAATACAAACCTTTTGAATCTCAACAACCTCCGTGTTGAATCAAAATTGAGCACGAACCACTTTCCATGTTGCTTGAAATTTTTTTTGCAACAAATCGCAAAAAGTAAATAAGAAAAAAATACAAAAAATGAAGTATTATTAAAGAATCTTTAAACCAATTGGAGAAATTTAAGCGTCCCATTTTCAGAATCAGTTATAATCCCTTAAAATATGGAAAACAGTATCGTAAATATCAATTACCTGATTATATATTAATTAGTTTTTTATTTAATATTAAATACATATTTTAATAGTTGTTAATTGTGGTTAGAATTCTACTGTTACATATTGAAATCTAGAAACTCCTGTTATAACTTAACTAATAATAAGTAATCTTAAATATGTCATTTATTAATTTTTTCCACTTCGTGTTAAGTTAAATCCGGACATATAAATTTGTATGGACATGGTGATAGGTATATATATATATATATAGTAGTTCTCTCATATATATAATATTTGTATGGACATGGTGATAGGTAGAAAATAATATATGGTACGTAGAGAGTAATTTAGATGGTCTGGCCACTTTTTATTGCATCTAATTGGTGCCCTAGTATCAAGGTCTTTGCTGCTTGACTGTGTGAACCAAGTCAGGTCTTGTTTTTAACATTTTCATTGTTAACATCCCATCGAGTTTGCTAGTTAAGGGTGAAAGGGATTTAGGAATGAATAGAAGGCAAAGTCCTTCCGAAGAATTCCGGGTAACTTTATGTATTACTTGAGGTTACAGGTAACGCTTACTTACTGCGGTAGCCCCTTGGACCTTAGCCTCTGACGGCTCAAACATATTAGTGATCTAAACCCTAAAGTCAAAATCAAATAAAAATGTTATTCCTCTAGTATTTTTTTAAAATACAAAGTTGTTAATAACTTTTTTATAATAAATTTTTTTCAATCGATAATATAACCAATTCATTTTTATCTTTTTTTTGAAATATATAAATATATATATGTTAATAACTTTTTTATAATAATTTTTTTTCAATCGATAATATAACCAATTCATTTTTATCTTTTTTTTGAAATATATATATATATTTCAAATAATGCATATATTTTTGTCTTTGACATCTCTAATAACAAAGATAAGTGGTTTCACTAATTAATTTGGGGTGCAATGACAAATATTTAATGGGCTAATCTAAGTTTGATTCTCACTTTCCCCCATTCTAATTTTTTGACAATTTATTTTAGTAGTTACAACTCAATTATTATTTTTTGGTTGATTATTGTCTTTTTAAATTTTTAGAGAGTTTTACTTCAAACTTTGTAGTTTGTATGTAGTAAATAATTCATGATATACCAACATAGGTTGTGGTGCACTGGTGGGAGTGTTTCACCCTCAACCAGAGGTCTTGGGTTCGAGCCCTGGGTATGGAGAAAATCCTGTTGGGAGCGCCACCCCCGAATGGGGCCTGCAGAGCGTGATCCGGATTTTGTCAGAGCTCCAATGTGGGCTCCGGACATCAAGTGGGAAACCAAAAAAAAATTAAAAAAATTCATGATATGCTTATGTTATTTGAATAAAAAAATTAATATATTTATATTAAAAATAGTAATACTTTCGCCACTTTTAATTTCCGACTCTACCTCTATTTTGAAGGTCATAGTAGTACATGAGTTTTCAATAATTTTACCTATGTGGGACATGTTTTTATTTGACAAAGACATGTGAAATATTAATATTCAGTAACGTGACAAAGAGATGGATCACGGGAGCTTGGTTCAAATTTTGTACTTCGTATCGAATAATTTGTAGTTTATGAAAGTTACCGATGAGTGTTGTGGTTGCGATATGATTATTTTATTTTCTTAAATTAAAGATTTTGGGTTTGAGTGCTAGAAATTAATGGAAAGATTTGTGATGAGGGAGTTTCAAATGAGTCTTATCCGGCATGAATTTAAATTAAATACCAAAAATCGAATGAGAAAATCAGAAAATATATAATATATGAAATTTAAAAGGACTTACTTAAATTTTATTTATGTACCGAAAATAAGTCTCGCAAAATTTTTATATTCTGTAATTTAATCTTTAGTAGATCGATTAGTTGGCTATTTGAACTTTTGATGAGAACAATTAAAATTGGCGTTAAGCAAGTTATCCTTTGAAAAATCATTGGCGTTTTAATCTCACGTTTTTCTCTTTTACTTTTTTCTAGGATCGACCCGCCCTCCATGTTCAAATTAAATCTCATTTATGTCTATTATTTTTCCTTTTATTAGAATTGGGTCCATCTATGAGAAATAGACAAGTCATGTATCCTCTTGCGTTTTGATTTAGTACTTTTTATTTCTTTAATTCTTTCGAAATTTCCAAGGTTGACACCTTGAAATCCATATTCTCCTTCTTTTATCGTCGTTAAATTTTATATAATTAAATTGGATGTCTATCGTAGCAAGGGAGAATGTAGCATATATAATCAATGAGTTATATGAAAATACTGATCTCAATATTTTCGATATACAATACATACATATGTGAAAAGTGGGAGTGGAGCAATTGTTTTTTTATTTAACTTTGTTTTGATATGAAATTGCATATAACAAAAACTGATGCACGTAAGTTAATATCAAATAATCAGATAGCTAGCCAACATTGCATGATAATTGTTGGATATTATTTACATATATTTTGGGGAAAAATATTCACTCATGGATATTATATGAAGTGATACATATCTTTGTATCCATGGCCACATTTTCAAAAGACAATTGCACATGAATCTGAATTATATACATCTTGACACGATCTATTTGTATTCAAGAAATTGTAGCATTGTAGGTCAAATTAGTTGTCATATTTTGCTTATCAAAAATTAAATTAGTTATAATGTATTTAAGAAATTATATCATATTTCATATAATATTAAAAAATGTCACATAGATGGAGGAACGAAAATGTCAAGAATAAAATAGAAATTACAAGAATAATTAAGAGGGGAAACTGATTATATTTCAAAATTGGAGGGTGAGGTTGATTTTTAAATCGACGTTATGGAATGAAAATAATTTTCACCCAAAAAAGAGAGAGTAGTAATTAAAGTGATTAGGGGGAAGAAGAGAATTATTGTCGTCTCTAAAACGCTACCAAATATTTTACACCTTGTTTGAATGGTTGTTACTCGTTGTATTGTATTATATTGTTAGTTTAGATACAATGGTTGTTTTGCCTATTACTTAGATTTTATTGTATCGTATCATTTTAAATTCATCGTTGGATAATGATGAAAAAATCCATTTTGTGTAACGACCGATTTGGTGTGATCACGTTGCTACTTTAATAATTTTTTTCTCATTTTACCTTTACTTATTATTTAATAATTTATTTTATCCTTTACCCTGTCTTTACATGGTAGTTCTACCTCGTACCCTAATTTTCTTGTAGGGTTTATCATTCAAATTGTAGATGTGTGACATTATGTAACGACGGAGAATAATACAATCTATCCAAATGTTATATTCATTAAAACAATACAATATATATATATATATATAACAACTATCCCAACAAAGTTTAAAGATTACGACAAGAATAATATCTCAAAGATCTTTCCCTTCTAACACCGAGGGAATTTGTGAAGAAGAAAAATTCTTCAATTTTTATCTTTATGTTGGACAATTTTTTTTATACCTTTAATATATTTCAACAATATCATATTATTCTTATTATTATTATTATTTTATATAATGTATGTAAATATTCCATTAAAAAACCTTCTATATTGTTTATATGTATATTGAAACGACCCCAAAAAATGCTCGAAAATGTGATTGGAAACACCTATAATTGTAATTTCCATAAATCTCAAAATCCATGCATGATTTCGGAAATTCGACTTCATATTCTTATTCAGGGGGTCAAATTGAGTGGGAAATGGGTTTAACCCGAATTTTAGAGCAACCGTATCAAAATTCGAAAATCGCAAAAAATGCGATTTGGAGGGTCAACTTTAAAGGGGCATATCTCTTAGCACACAAG
>JAJOOR010016612.1:0-27141 GCA_036250505.1 Solanum acaule
CCCTAATTCTCTGTACTAGTCTCTATCTCAATTGGGTTTTCTTTACTTGTCAATTATCTCTACTGGGTCGGCTTCTATTTCCACTAGGTCACTCTGGTTCTTGAAATCTTGGATTCCTATTATCCCTGTGAACGTCATCTTTTGTGATTTCTACTGTAATGGAGAATTCCATTCTTCTTCATAGTGGAAATCAGTTCCACCCCAACTTACCCCTTGTCGCACTTAGGCCCAAAAAATTATCTCTAATTCATGGCTCCAGTAGAGAGCAAATGTGGAGGATCAAGCGCGTTAAAGCAACAGGTAAAAATTCTGGGGAAGCTGCAAGTGCTGATGAATCGGATGATGCCTTACAGGTTACAATTGAAAAGAGCAAAAGGGTTTTAGCCATGCAACAGGACCTACTTCAACAGGTAATCCTTTTGGTACTCAATCATAAAGTGAAAAGAAATATTTCTTTTTCCTAGTCAGAAAGATAAAGAAGTAAAAGATGTACTTGTTTTAGGGTCTTTTGACTGTTTTTCCTCAAATGCGGATAGAAGGGATATAATTATCATCATATATGCTAATAATGAATAGAAAAATTCTGATTTAAGATATTACACATGTTCTAATTTCTGTAAATGAAACAATCACCTCTTGTTTACAGAGATTTATTTTCAAGGATTTTTCAAGAATCTCAATTTTGAAAATAAATCTATGTTTAATTAACTTAGAAATCTGTATGATATGACTGTTGTCTGAGAATTTGTTTCAGTATGTTGTGGATAAAGATTATAACCGTGTTCTGATTTAGAAGATTTGTTACTGTAGTTCATATGGTTTTTTGTTGGTTAAATTGTCTTCCTGAGCATTGCATATGTTTTGGTTTGCAATTTATTATAGTGGGTTTAGAAACACTATTTACATTCTTGAAGTGTCTTCATCCTTGAATTCTTTGCATATCAGATTGCAGAAAGAAGAAAAGTAGTCTCTTCAATAAAAAGCAGTCTTGCCGATGCCAAAGGTACTTATGATGGTGGGAGCGGTAGCTTATTAGATGTTGATATCCCTGACGTGGATAAAGATTATAATGTTACTGTACCTAGTACTGCTGCTACTCCAATTACTGATGTCGATAAAAATACACCGCCTGCTATAAGCCAAGAATTTTTTGAAAGTAAAAGAGAAGTCAAAAGGGACCTGGCCGATGAAAGGGCACCCCCACTGTCAAGATCATCCATCACAGCCAGTAGCCAGACTTCCTCTACTGTAAGTTCCAAAAGAACGTTGAATGTCCCTCCAGAAACTCCTAAGTCCAGTCAAGAGACACTTTTGGATGTGAATTCACGCAAAAGTTTAGTCGATGTTCCTGGAAAGAAGATCCAGTCTTATATGCCTTCATTACGTAAAGAACTCTCAGCACAATCCCATGTGGAACAGAGGAATGAAAATCTTGAAGGATCAAGTGCTGAGGCAAACGAAGAGACTGAAGATCCTGTGAATATAGATGAGAAACCCCCTCCATTGGCAGGAACAAATGTTATGAACATTATTTTGGTGGCTTCAGAATGTGCTCCATGGTCTAAAACAGGTATATTTTACACTGGATATGTATCTTCTGTCCAGGGACAAATGCGTAAGTTGGTGGATTATCCACAGTTGAGTTTTCTATGACAGTTGTATCCTAATTCAGTTGATGATACTTCAAATTCGTAGGAACTGCAAAAGAGTAGGACCAGCATTAAGATATTGAAAATGAGGTGCTTGTAGTTTCTTTTCACCAACTTATAGTGTTCATGAAGTTTTCAATATTCCATCATCTCTAGATAAACAAGATAACTAATGTAGATGGATTAACACATTATCATACCCATCAAAAGTATGATGTGACATTTTCTTAGTAATGTGATAAAAGGCATTTAAGAAAAATGAAAAACCATCACTGATCGTCCAAAGTGAAATGAAAAGGTGAATGTCAAAAGAAAAAGGATCTATTATTATCATACCTATCAAAAGTGTTAAGTGACATTTTCTTAGTAATGTGATAAAAGACATTTAAGAAAAATGATAAACCATCACTGATCGTCCAAAGTGAAATGAAAAGGTGAATGTCAAAAGAAAACGGATCTATATTTATTTTGCCTTTCTTCACTACTGTAGTATTGTTACCTTCTGAATGGTTGAAGATGGGTGGTGGATTTGTTGGTTTCTCAAACTTTGATTTTGTCTGTTAAAAAACTACTGAGCTCTTGCACACGTATATATAATCATGACTCGTACACATTTTTTGCACTTCGATGTTGCATGAATTCTATTGTGTTTATGTCTCTCGATACATATCATTGCAAGCATATCTTTTACTTGTGAAGAGTTTTTTAGGTGGGCTTGGAGATGTTGCTGGAGCATTACCCAAGGCTTTGGCTCGACGTGGCCACAGAGTTATGGTAACTAGTTTAATCCTTCACCTTGTGAATTACTGGGTGCATAAGAATGATGTATCAAGTAGAATGTAGCACAGAGAGAAATTGTCTATGAAATCTCCGAATGTTCTGCACGAGGTGTTATATTCTCTATCCATCGTCTTTCTTATCATTGGACTAGTTAGTCTGTGATATAAATTCACAAGCTTTCCAAAACATATGCTCTCTAACCAGATTATCGACACCATATGAACCTCTTGAAAGATCATATCATATAATACAAATTTTGTGACAATATTTATTTCTTTTTGACACATCAAACAGACAACAACTCTATAGATTGCTTAGTACTTAGAATTTTGTCTTTTCAATGTAAAGTTATCTGATGATGGAGTTTCCTTGTTCTCCCCCCATTTCCCTGAAACTTAGGTTGTGGCACCTCGTTATGATAACTATCCTGAACCTCAAGATTCTGGTGTAAGAAAAATTTATAAAGTTGATGGTCAGGTATGCTTGACTGCATTAATAAGATGCAGTTTTTAACTTATGCTTGTGATTTCATGGCCACAAGACTATCCATATCTAAGCATTTAAGTTTTGAACTGTGCAGGATGTGGAAGTGACTTACTTCCAAGCTTTTATTGATGGTGTGGATTTTGTTTTCATTGACAGTCATATGTTTAGACACATTGGGAACAACATTTACGGAGGGAACCGTGTGGTAAATCCCTGCGCCCACTTTTCTTCAGAATTTTTAGTTTCATTTTAATCCTGGAATTTCAGACTCCTTGATTTACATTGAAATCTATTAATGAGTCCTCTGTATAATTGCCTAACATAATGTTTTCCCTTGTCACCAAAATCTGGGCCTTATGGGATTGGGATGTCTTAGATGATTGTGTCTTCACTTTTCCTTTCTCTTTCTGGGTGGAGGAGTTTAAGAGAGAGAGTTTAAAATGATGTTCTGTACAAACAGGGAGATTGTGATAACGATCCCTTTGGTGAGCACTGGTATTGACTTTGAGCTACCTTCTTTGCATTGTACATCATTCATTGATGTATCAGTCTTGAAGCTTTATTTGAATTGTTTATCCCCTTCTCATAAATAGTTTTGGCATGTACCTATCTGGCTGTTTTTAACTTCTTTTTTTCTCTTCCTGTTGCAGGATATTTTAAAACGCATGGTTTTATTTTGCAAAGCAGCGATTGAGGTATGACTTCTGATGTTTCAGGAACCTTGCACTAATTATTGACCAATTGCTCCCTACACTATCTGTCTACGATATGCCACAGTGGCCAGAAAAAAGACACTGCAAACCTTTAATCAATCTTTGTAACGAACACTGCAAAATAAACCTAGCCATTCTATTTGGGCATGATTATCCGTGTTTACTTTACACCTGCACACCCTGTCATAACATTTTGCCTACTACTATTGCTTTGATTTCAAAATACATTTTGCTGATTTGCAATTTCAGGTTCCTTGGCATGTTCCATGTGGTGGGGTCTGCTATGGAGATGGAAATTTAGTGTTTATTGCTAATGATTGGCATACTGCTTTATTGCCAGTATATCTGAAAGCTTATTATCGTGACAATGGAATTATGAACTATACAAGATCTGTCCTGGTGATTCATAACATCGCTCATCAGGTCAGTTTCATCAGCAACTATAGCAGTTTTCTAATCCACCTGTGCATTTTTATTTCCAATGGTTTAACAGTATAGCCAATTTTTAAGTTCCAATGGAGGTTGGTCATATATCATGATTTCTATGACTGCTAAGCATAAGGTTTAAATAAATGATTACCTTGATAGGAAAGCCGATTGGTGGGCCCATTATCCACTGAGTTTTGAACTGTGGAAGGCCTCGGGGAGTTCTCAGTTATCAAAATATAATAATAATGATGACTAGCTTAATATTATATATCTAATAGGTGTTCTTGGGACATAATTATTACTTCCGCATCACTAAGTTCCATTAGCTTAGTACCCACTGGGAGTACCGTATCAGGCTATCAATGAATTTAGTTACAGGTAAAGTATTTTTTATCATGCACAGACCATCCTCAGACTTGATTAGGAGTATTGCCTGATATGTGAAATTCCTTGAAAAGTTGTTCTCTCGTCTATGGGCGTGAGCCGCTTGACAAAGATGCCTTTAAGCTTCATACTGGACTATGCTTTAATTTGTAATGATCTACAACAATATGAGATCAATCCGACAAAGAACGAAAGAAAATCTCGAAGAAGTTACCAAAATATATGTCGTACATGATGTCTTATATTAACAAAGTACAACTCTACCTTTTCCTCATGTGCTAAGGTTAAGCACACTGATGCATTTTGCTTCTACTACTAGTTATCATCTTTTTATTTAATTTTTCTTGCTTCATTTGATATGTATTTGTATACAACTTTCATTATATAATGGTTTTTCTGCATGAAAGTTACATAGACCAGTTACGGAGTGAGCAAGATTTTATGCATGTAATGTAAGCAGCAGAGAACTAGAAATACTCTGTTCGTCCAATTAAACTTGACCTACTTTGACCTGTGCAATTGTTTTGAAATGTCTGGTAGATTATAACTTTAAGTATAATGTGAAGAGTGTAAAATAATAATTCGGAATATAAAACAGTAGAGTAATTGGAGTTATCTCTATCCAAGTTCTGGATTTTGTTAGTATTTTCTAATTTCTGTCATTTATTTTATCTTTCTATAATGTGAATTAGGGTTATAGCAATCTTAGCCGGCTTTCTATCATTTTCATCTCTATAATTTGTTCCATTTCATTGCAGGGTCGTGGTCCTTTGGAGGATTTTTCATATGTAGATCTTCCACCACACTATATGGACCCTTTCAGGTTGTATGACCCAGTAGGAGGTGAGCATTTCAACATTTTTGCGGCTGGTCTAAAGACAGCAGATCGTGTAGTTACAGTTAGTCATGGATATTCATGGGAACTAAAGACTTCCGAAGGTGGTTGGGGATTGCATGAGATAATTAATAAGAACGATTGGAAATTACGGGGTATTGTGAATGGGATTGATACAAAAGACTGGAACCCTGAGTTGGACATTCACTTACAGTCAGATGGTTATGTGAACTACTCCTTGGACACACTGCAGACTGGCAAGCCTCAATGTAAAGCTGCATTGCAGAAGGAACTTGGTTTACCAGTTCGCGATGATGTCCCACTGATTGGTTTCATTGGGAGGCTTGACCCACAGAAGGGTGTTGATCTGATTGCTGAGGCAGTGCCTTGGATGATGGGTCAGGATGTACAGCTGGTCATGTTGGGGACAGGGAGGCGTGACCTTGAACAGATGCTAAGGCAATTTGAGTGTCAACACAAAGATAAAATTAGAGGATGGGTTGGTTTCTCTGTGAAGACTTCTCATCGTATAACTGCTGGTGCAGACATTCTGCTCATGCCTTCTAGATTTGAGCCTTGCGGACTGAACCAGCTTTATGCAATGAAATATGGGACTATTCCTGTTGTTCATGCAGTAGGAGGACTCAGAGATACTGTGCAGCCCTTTGATCCTTTTAATGAGTCAGGACTGGGGTGGACCTTCAGTAGGGCTGAAGCTAGCCAGCTGATCCACGCATTAGGAAATTGCTTACTGACTTATCGTGAGTACAAAAAGAGTTGGGAGGGGATTCAGACACGTTGTATGACACAAGACTTAAGTTGGGATAATGCTGCTCAGAACTATGAAGAAGTTCTCATCGCTGCTAAGTATCAGTGGTAAGGTTCATTACTTGTAGATATTTGGGGATTTTGGCCATTGTATCAAGTTCTAATGATGGGATTTCAGAGACATGTTTCTGGTATCGACACGAGAGGATGCATGCAACAAGTTGGCTAACTATCATACTACTAGCACGTTAGGAATGATTGGCGCACTTGATCATATAATCATTTTATACTCTATTTTGTTAGCAAAATGTAGTTACATGTTGCAATTTCTACTGTATATTTGTTGAAAGTTTGAGTGTCAAATAATCAGCGACCTCAATTTTAGTTTCCAGATGTATTCTCTCTGGCAAGTTAGGCTCATGACATTGCACTTGTATCCTGGAATGAGCCTGATGCATGAGAGTTTGTACATCGATTTATTCCCAACAAGGAACATCAGTTACCATTCGAAACACTTAAAACCGTAGAGCACCTTTCTGATGGATACACACATCAGAAACATCACACGTCTAGACGGATGGATACACACACACACACACGCAAGGGCCAAGAGGATTAAACGAAGCATCAGGACGTCATTAGTTTTTGCCGAAAAAAGTGTAATCTAACACCACTGCCAGATACATTATTACCTCTCTGCTGATAAATTATTACAGTTCGAATTCGAATTGCAAAAATCTTACAATTAGGAGATCAGGAATGCATCTGAAAGTAGTTGCAAAAAATTACTGTTTGAGAAGACGAGGCCATTGATGCCACTCATATGAAAAGAATAAGCAGTATAACTGTGCTGTCGGCTTGGGCACTCCGATTTCATACAAAAATTCTGCAATACAAAGAACGAATTTGTTCATGACCGGAATCTCTACCTTGACAAAAAAAACCTATCATGTAAGGATGAAAACGACCACTATAAATCGAAGATGGATCAGCAATGCACTTCTGCCAATGCTTACAAACCTTGCAAGAGATTTGAAAGGCATACAATGTAATATTTCGATTAGCATATCCTCAGATAACTCAAGTAAGCTTTTAGCAGACAATTGTTTCATACTGACAGTTCTCATGAAATCAACTAGCAATATCCGTATTTATAATAAAAGGGAAAGGGTCTGCTTTACCTCTCAACTTTGTCATCCCCTCGTTTTGAAAATGACTTATATAGTCATATATAACCTTTCCTCTAACAAAAGTAAAAAAAATAATTTTAATTATATTTTTAAAAAATATATATAATTAATATGGGTATATTTAATCCTCTTCACACGTATTTTTTTGACTTTTTTTATTTTATTTCAATGACTAGTTTAAATTTTATTATTTTGATGGTCAAATTTATTTGTGTTTCACTAATTTTCTTATAAAATTTATTATAGATACCAGTTTTTTTTTTTTTCAAATACAAAAACTAAATAATAATATAGCCGAAAAAATAGTTTTAAATTATAATTAGCCACAAAAATAAATAGTTTTAAATTTTTTCGGGACAAATATACCCCAAACTAATAGTATACCTTCTGTTATACTATTAGAACTTTGATGCCCCTAGCGTCTAATTTTTAGAGCATGTATACCATTTGGACTAATGGAGGGACACGTGTCACTGTTTTAACAACCTATCCAAAATTTATTTAATTTTTATTTTCAATTAAACAATAGATCCCGGATAACTAAAAACCCACCCAAATAATTTAATTTTTTATTTCCAATTAAACAAATGTCATGCGTCCTAGACACGTGTACACACACCCAAGAGGATTAAAAGAAGCATCAGAAAGATTGTTACCGAAAAAGAGACTAATTCAATACCACTGCCAGATACACAATATTACAGTTCGAATTGAACTTTTTCCAAAAATAAAAAATACTTCCTCATGTCACACCTACATATTCCCAGTTCTAGTTCCGGCAATCAAAGATGCCATTTTCTGATTGTGCTAGATACCAAACTTACATATTCCCAGTTCTACTTCACTTCAAGCTTATCCATCTGCTTGAAATAAAATTTGGGAGATCACCAATGGCAATTAACACTCTTTCCAGATCATCGAATGTCCTGCGACAAATGGCACAGAATTAGTTACCAGAGAGCAGATTTGAACAACAAGAAAAAGAATGACACATAACACAGTTTCATGTAACCCCCGAAATTTTTTACAGAACGGTTCCTGCTTCCTACCCCTGATATATTGCAGTAATGAACAAGATCAAACACCTTCTATGTATAGGAAGTTCTCCTTTCTTTATCAAACTGCAAACATGAAGGGCCTGACAACAGTCCCGCAAAGCCCTTGGACAAACAACCTTCAACAGCGCATGGCGATGCAGAATGATTTAATGGGCTATTTGCTTTAACCATTTCCAAGCAACCATGTGATTGGTTTTCTGTCCAGTCAACATTTTGGTTGCCAAAATTAATGTGCCTCCTCTTCGAATTGACAATCACATCCATGCCTGGATGTCCATGAGATGATTCTTCTACTCTTTGTAAATTGCCACAAGATTTCCTCTTCATGCCAGGAAAATTTATCAATCCTGCACCAAGAACACAGATAAGTAATAATAGTATAGATAATTCAGTGTGAACCAAGACAGTATCTTCAGCCGCAATTACCAGGGAAAGAATCCTTAAATGGCTGGGCTCCCGAATCACCACAGCTACAACAAAATGAGTTAGAAATAGTATCGACTCCTCCAATCCTGCATAACAAATCTGCCTCGTCAAATCTAGTTTTAAAAAATGCAGTGCAAATTGTTTGGCATTCAAAAGTACATAGGACCGATACGGAATGCTAGCTAAAGCAAGGCCAAGATTTCTCTATTAGTTTATGCTGCAGTCTGAAGCTGAATCTAAATCTAGACACATCCTCCATGTAAGAGAAAAATAGACCATGTAATGAAATTCCATGGAAGGAACCAACCACAAGTTGTGTAGCCATGAACTACCCAACCATGACCGTCCAAGACAGACACGAAGTCCACAAAGTTCTATACATCAATCACCTGAGTTAGTCCCCCGAACTTATTCATCCAATAAGATGAATATCTTAAATGATACAAGTGAATGATGAAGATCAATCTCCTGAATCATATCATGCTTATCTTCTCTAAGCATGAGCAATAGAGGGTAATTACATCTCTAAGATACACATGCCAGACATGGTCTAACCTCTTTGTGCCCCAAAAGTGAAGAGAAAAGGGAAGAGAACCCATTACTGTTCCAAGTAAATATTTCTAAACAGGACCAATATAATCTAGATGAAAGAAGCAGCAACACATTGGAATTAATTTCCACGAGAAAAATTGGTTAGTAGCCAACCTGTACATATGCTCAACAAAGTCATCAATCAAAACAGGCCAAGCTCCTGCAGAGAACATCACCACAAAAAAACATAATGATTAGAGGAGTGGGCTGGTGGGGTTAGTAAGATTGAAACACAAAATATGCAAAAAAGGAAGCACCTATTCTAAACATAATCATCTTTCCACAATACCAAAGAAGTGCAAATTCATTCCAATATTATATATCGTAAAGGACTAATTACTCAACAGAAAAGAACGACAAGGCAAAACAGAAAATAATTGTGGCAGTGGAAACAAAATTAACCTTCTACTTCTGGGACCTGAAAAATGTTTCTCCTTCCTACCCTATTTTTATATGATAGTCTTTCAATCTTAGGACTTCTCAAAAAGTTTGACACATTTCAAGCAAATAATAAAATTCTATAAGATTTTTCATACAAAATTCAGACTCAGTTAAAGAATAAAGTGATGTTTTTGCATCATTAACTATGCTTGCATGATCTTACCAATTTAATATACAAATCAAACTTTCAAACTAAACTTTGATGATCAGATCATCTGACTACCACGAGATTGAGTAACTTTTAACTACCTTCCTTTCAAAACTAAGAACCCACATTTTGCTGCTATCATCTTGCAAATAACTTTAGTTTAAATCCCTGATAATAGCATAAATAGAACATCACAGAAGCAAAGGATGCATTGCTGCTACCAACTAGCTGTTAAAAAAAGATACTTCTTAAATAGAAGTAGTATAAAATACCAAATTCAGGAACCAAACTACAATACGTCTCTATTAAGTATGATTTAAGGGTAACATTGACGTGTCCTGGATGGTGATAATTGAAAGCTACAACTGCATAAATTTAATACCTTCCCGATCATATCCTTCAAGACTTTCATGCACAGAACGGCTGAAGGCCAAAACTTGCTGCCAAGTATCCTCAGATATATTGTATCGCTGGTTTTTCTGGAGATTTCAGTAAACAATAATCACTATATAGGAAAATTGCTAGTTACCAACATTCTGCAGTCACCCAACCACAAAGTAGAACATGATTCTTTGTAATGTAAGGTACCACCATGGAGTTAAGTTGACAAATACAAGCCTAAATAATGCATTGGCTGCCAATCCAACTACAACTTAAAACCTCAATGCCCAAACCAAAAACACAAGACAACTAAAACAACCACAATTACAAAGAACAAAAAGAAGAAAATCGACCAGACGGAAAAACCTTTTTTTCTTTTGCAAAATTTATTTAATAATGGGAAAATCACATGTATAACTCCAGCTGGTAAAAGCTTGCTCACATTGCCGGTCCTAAAGTTGGATAAAAGGAGCAGAGTTGCAGTAGGCAACCAGCCAACCAAAAACTAGTCAATTTCATGATGAATCCTCACATGTTTGGAAACTAAAGCTTAATTATTGTTGTTGCTGCTATGAAAATCTCATGTATACAAGCAGTACAGGTAAAAACAGAGGATCTACAACTAATAGGATTCTCTACTAATAACTCCTAACGTTCTATACAAACAAGAATTTCATGGGTCAAAGAAAAAACTACAAATGAGAGGATGTTCCTCAATATACATAGACGTGTTCTATCCCATCAAAACTTCTCCTGTTTCTTCCTTCCATAAGCATATGACTCACATGAGTGCTAATGACGTGACATCCCACGATCCTCGACGTCTATTCATCAGCTGACAAAACCTTATTGTTTGTATTCCATTGACCCTTAAGACAAACTTAATAAAGTAGACTTAATTGTCTACTCAAATAACCTTAACGAAGCAAAGTTACAAGCAAGCACACGGCTCCTCTGTAATCGATGAATTTATTCAGTCTTAAAACTCCATAATTCTTAACACATACAAACAGATGAACAATGCAATTTGAAGTTTGAACACATGATAACAAATCAATTAGAGTCACTGACACTTACCTCAACAAAGTCGCACCAGTGATCAAGTAGCCGAAACCTTCCAGCTAAAACTATTTTCCAACCAGTAACAGCTTTGCTTATAGCTGAAAATATTTTAAACTCAACATAAGTTGAAAATAGAACTAACTGCACTACGAATGATTTATGAAGAATAAGCACACTGCTGCAAAATCATCTACAAGTAATCAACTTACTGATGTTCTTTTGTCCGTTTTCTCTGAAAACGAAGAAGACAAAATCATAGAAACGCGAGAACTCAGAGAAGTCTGCCTACAAAAGGAAATACAATGTAAGTTCCTTTTTTGATGATTGAAATACTTTGTAATGTTTTAAGGCCAACTGTAAAAGAGATGGACATGGATATGAATATGAAACAGAGCCCACAATCTTCACCCCTCCACCCAAAACACAAGCGCACACAGAAGAAACAGAAAAGCAGGAAAAGAAATCCCCCCTTCTCCAACCCAAGCTCCTATATTTATTAACAAATATAAGATAGTTTCAAACTAAAGAAAATCCAGTTATCATAACATCATCTAATCAACAAACCTCCAAATTCAACCGCAACTTAAGCTTGTACACTTCTTCAAAGATAGTTGCCCTGCCATGGTTGAAAACAAATTTGTCAATATTGTCAACCTCTAATGACCTATCTACTTCCCCCCACATAGCGAAAGGTGATCTAAGACTAACACAAGTAAGCCACATGATCACATAAGAATTTAGACAGAAAGCACTGATAAAAATGTAACGGCAGAGCAAGGATATCAGCATTGGTCTTGAGAATCACTTAGTACACCTGGTAAATGTATCAGGCTTTCCAATGTAATATCAAACACATATTCCTACTCAAAGCAGAAGTAACATGAAAATTTCTTTTTGAAAGGACCTAAGTATCAAAACTAATAAAATCAACCACAAATCTGTTAGAACCCATTCAAGAAAATCCATTTGAGTTACTGTTATTCTCCCTACCGTTAGACCTTTGTCTTTGCAAGACAGAAAGAGCAATAGCCGTAAGTATTTTTTATTTTTAAAAGGTATGCATACAGAAGTCCCAACTTTTCTTTGACATGGGTCAAGCATTTGTAAGTTTGCAAGTCGGTGTGTTTCAAGGGGAAAGCGGAAATTTAAACTCTTGGTTCAACTCTCGTAGATATAGTTTTGGACTCTTGGAATCCTTACATACATAAAGGATCTAAGTCTAGCAAACTCTTTTACCCCATCCCTAGTTCTACAGTTTTTTTGTGAATCTATTTCTACTCTTTAAAGAAGACCCAAAAGATGCTGCTAGTTCCATGTCCTACCAAATACATGCCTTATATGCAAACTTGAATCCACTAATTTCGTAAGCTGGTTCAATGCCTCTCTTGTAAATCTCGCTTTCTGCAATTCATCTACTAGGTTCCTGGTAGCATATGCCCCTGACATGATATCTGCAAAGCAAATCCATCAGTAAGCAGAGCAACATAAGTTAAAAAACACCAATTAATTACATAAACCTGACTTGTTTATGTTTAATAAACATAAAGTGTTCGAAAAAATTCAAACAAATTAGGAAAAGTTAAATAATTGCAAAACAAGAACATCAAGGCCTTCACATAAAAACACGGAGACCTAATTAAGTAAAGGGACAACCGAACTTCCAGATCAAAAACAAAAGTATGAAGCCTTGCATGATTTCTTGAATGAAATCGGTTCAATTCATATAAACAACTCAACTAGTTTGGAATTCAGTAGCATTAAATTAATGATAATCCATAAAGAGAAACAAAAATTATGAAATTAAAACTACAAGAAATGGAATCTTGATTAAAATACCACAGTATCGGCAATAGATATCGAATATATCCAAGTGATTTGCAGCGGGAGAGTCCATGGCTACAAGAATTAGGAACAAACTGGATTTTAGGGTTCGCAATATAGAACCCTAATTCAAAGATAGCAACACAAAGCTTTCTTTCCAGTTATCTATTGATTTTGCTTCTTTTGAATTGGGACACAATTTATCTGCACCGTTATCGGAATATTCTGATACTAATATTTGTAGTTTGAAGTGACACCATCATGTCATGATCCTTCGCTTCATTGGGTTTATTATTTATATATATTTAAACAAACAAAATATTCATTCAATTTAACGGAACTATTGTGGCTCTTGGGGAGAAAGATATTCTTCTAAAAACTACATAATACTAATGAAATTATGTTATTAATAGTAAAATAAAAAAATTAAAGTTAAATTATTTCAAAATTATTTTTCAAATGAAGTTGAAGTTAATTTTAATAATTCAATACTCCTTTTAACCCAAAAATAAATAAATATTTCAACACTTCAAATATCCTTGTTTGTCCTTTAATTGCTCTTTTATTTTTTAATAATAATAATAACTAGATGGATTCAACATTTTATATTTTCATATGGTGAATGTTTTGCATAGTTATTTGGTGATGAAGGATAGCGACAAGAAAATAGAAAAAGAGTGATAAAATAGCATAAACAAAAAATTAAAACGGCATATGATTATATGATATCACGATTGACACAAGTAGAAATAATATGTGAAATGTTACGGAAGGGCAAATACAAATCTTCAATAACTTCATTTATAAATGGTATAAATTATCAACTAAATAGTAAAATTTCTCTTATGCTTTCCCACAAATTAATTTACTGTATAGATTCTCAAAATTTCTTTAGCTTCTTAGATAAACCGACCCAAACTTCTTTATCTGGAAAGATGATACATAAATCTTTCTTCTATAATTTAGCCATATGGTATAAAATTACACAACATAGAAACTAACTTTCACAATTGATTACTTACCCCTTTGCTCATTTGTGTGCATGACTTTAATGAATATATATTTATTTCAAATCCAACCAAAATTAGGTTTTTCATTACAATATCTATATACACACATAAATGACATGTCTTCTTCAAAAGTATTTGCAACGATAAATCATGTCATTGCTTACCACCATATCTACCTTATTTAATTTAGTAGGTATTAAATTCAAACAATGAATTGTATTAATATGATTATAAGAAATCCATCATCGATAAATTTCAAAAACGTTGAAAACGAGGGTCTTTTACCTACAACAGAGGCTTCAATAGAGGCACTGTCAATTGTTATACCGTAATTTTACTAACCTTAGAAAAAATCACTTTTTGAAATGTTCCAAGTATAAAACAATTTGAGAAAAATACTTGGAAAAGAGTCGCCACTTAAGTTTTTTAAAAGAAATTAAGAAAACTTATAATTTTCAAAGATTTAAACAGAAAAAATCATTTGAAAATACCAAAGAGGGTTCGGGGTTCAATTTACACTTCGAGAAGGGTTTAAGCATTCGAAGTGCCCGCTAACATGCGATTGACCTGCGACTTGACTAAAATATATTTGACTATTTTTAGGAAAATAATTTAACATAGAAATAATACTTTATAAATGTGATTAACTTTAAGAAAATAATTAAATAAATGCCACACTTTTTTTTCTCTATATTTTTAGAGAAAGGGACCTAAAAATGAAACATTTGAATTAAATACAAGTGATTAGAATTTTAATAAAACTAGATTGATTAAAATTTATTTAATTTATTTTGAAATAATAATTTAAACCAAATTAATGAATTTAATCACGAGACTATTTTAAATCAATTGATAAATAAAAGCTTTGCCTAACTTTTGAGAAACTACTAAATTTTTTTTTGTAGTTCATTTGAGAATAAGCTTTAACTTAACCATTTTAAAGTAAATAAAATTATTAAATGAAGAGGCGTTAAAACATATCTTTTTAAGAACAAAAGATTTAGTTGAATTGAAGTTATAAAATTTTGACCAATATTCAATTAATAAAATAAATGACCTCAACACAAAAAAAAGTATTTAAAGCAAACCAACACAAAGAAAATAACTCATCTTTTGGAGAATCTAATTAAGCTAATCAAATAAAATGGTTAGTGTTAGCACAAAAAAAATAGTAAGCAAATAGTAACAAAGAGCAAATAAATATTCTCAAACTTGGGCTCTTTTCCCAAATTCAAAACTATTGGACTTGACCAAATCTGAACCTGTCCTAATTCTAAGTTTTCAATCCTTTAAAATTGTTGTAGCTCGCGTTTTGGGTCTGGCCCATCTGCAACAAATGCTGAAATTCATGGGTTTGGGCACATTTTATAGCGTATATACTGCTCGTATACATCTGTATATCAGTTGGTTTTTCCAATGTATCAGCTTTGTTTCTCCTTTGGGATGGGCCCAACTCAACGGAAATTGTTGGATTCGATCCAACGGGATAACGCGAGGAAAGAGGGAGTCCCAAATTGAACTCGGATCAAAAGTTCATGCTAGAAAAGAGATAAAGATTAATAATTAATCATAATGAAACTCTACTAAAATAATTAAGCATGTAGGTTAATAATAAGCTCAATTGCCTATCAATAGCTAAACGGAAGCGCAATAGTTAGAACACATTTAATAATCTTAGAATGTTTAACAGTGTGAATACCAAGTGGATAAACACTAAAACAATTATACCATATTATACCACAATATGATGAGTCAAGGATCAAATCACCTATAATGGTAACAAACTTATTGATTTTGAATAAGCTCACTGGAAGAGAAAACATAAGGAAGAATGCATTATTTAATCACGTGTAAGACACATTCAACAATTATTTCGACTAATATGCGAAACATCTAATCTTTCTATTCTCAAACAAACAGATTTGATGGCTACCACACTTGAGGGCAAAGTGACACTACAAATGCTGGCAACACGAGGACAAAGATTTAGCTAAGAATTCATCAAAATAATAATAATAGTAATGGAAACATATTCAACTAAGCAAAACAAAACAAAATCTGAAACTCAAAACTACGACTTCCTGGAGAAGAGAAAATTATAGTTTTAAGCAAGAGGGGAAAATCATCACTCTTAGAGAATTCCAACAATAGTAATACCGAGATCATTCCAAAATATTTGCAGTTGGATTAGAAATAAGATAAAGAATTAGACTAAATTATCCTACATGAAAGAATAACATCACTATGAGATTCAAAAGCTATTAGTTGATACAGTAATATCAAAACACATTAATCCATTAGCTTAGACCGTCAGGGATAACATATATCCGAGATTATTTTTTTTTCTTCAAATTTAGTAATAAATCAATATTAACTTAAACAAATGTGAAGAACTGCACAAGTCACATACAGAGGTTAAAACAATTCAAACCTCCATTCTAGAGATCTAAAAAGAAAAGATCTCAAATGGGTTAGCTATTGAAAGAATTAACAATTTCATACCTCTTGTGGTTTCCAAACGAAAAAAGGAGTTTACAATACAATTCAATTCGAAATACAAAGTGCAAGCATCCGACAAGATATATTGATGATTTTAAACCAACTCAAAATAACCAAACCGCCAAACAAGTCCAATCTCAAGTTCATTCAAAGGATAACAAAATTACATTTTTAGGGCACATGGAGAATTAAAACAAGCCATTTATCTGAAACTTAGAAGATAGACTTAAACACATATATCATATATGTTAACAAAATATGAAAGAAACTTGAAAAATCATATTATTATTATTATTATTTTTAAAATAAGACATTTAGAGATTTACACGTCATTATTTAAGATTTTTGAAAGAAAACTTATGCACATGGTTCATATAACATAGTACACCAAGACTAAAAAATAGTATGCACAAGAACATGAAGTAAACCTGCAAATGGGTTAAGCAAGATCAACACAGTATTCTAACTAAAAAAAAAGCCATCTTTCTATAAAATATGAAAATTGCTTCTGCCTTAAAATAAAATGCACGCAAATATAAGGCTATAAATTTCTTACTACATGAGAAATATTTTTATGACAAGAATGAGTTTAAACCACGATTACTTGACAATGTCACGCAGTAATTACTAAATATTTAGAAGAAAACTTATGCTTACAATTCCACTAATTACAGATTAGGGAAGGAGTTTAAAGTCTATGTTCATATATATATGGGAACCGAACTACAGGGAAAGCCTATACACATAGTTTTATTTACATTTTTAACTCAAGAAAAAAAAACATGTTATCTCCATAACATTTCCAACTAAACAAAACAATATTCATCTCCTTTAAAACCACTTTTAAATAGGAATATATGAATTGAAAATTGCTTATCACATAGAGATACAAATAAACGCCAAACTTGGAACCAAAAACAGATTACATATCATCATCTGATTCCAAACGAAATCATTTTATTTTTATTTTTTCGAAATAGCTAAAATGTGAAAAAGATATGAACTCAATTATCTCCAGGCCTCAAACTAAATCGAAAACATATTATTTTTTTTAACACAAGATTTTTCTTACAATAGGCATAACATTTATACAAAGACAATAATAGAAGTAAAAGTAAGGGACGAAGATCACCTGTTGCGGGGCAGCGACTGGACGACAACGAGCTTGAAAGAGAGCGACTTCTCGCACAACTTCGACTCGAGCAGCAAATCAAGAATTTCGAAGTAACTTCAAACGAAACCTTTCTCAGAACTTAGAATTAGAAAATTGTTTTAAATATTTCTTGAATGTAAAATGGGTATTGTCAAAGAACCAAGCTCTAAAACATGTTTTCTCCCAATTTCAAAACTTGTCCTAATCACTTGAATGTAAATGATCATTTATAGGGGAAGTTGGGTTCATTTAGGGGGTAAAATCCGTTTGAATTTGAATCTGCCCGTTTCTTTTCGAGGCAACAGTGAAGGGATTCAGAAAATCCCAAAAAAAAGGGGAGAAGGGACGTGAGGGTGGTTGGACGTTGCAGGCGAGTGTGAAAAACAGCAACTCAGGCTGTGAAGTGAATGAAGAACTCCATTAATGTAAGCTAAGCTCACATGGAGAGAACTGAAACTGGAAATGAGAATTGCATGAAGCTGTAAAATTTTATTGAAAATGAATTAAGCAACTAAGCATTACAATATGGTCCTTTATATACAATCAATGATATGGGAATTCTGGAAGATTCTAATCCTAACTGCATAACAGAATTCTAACAACCAAACTAACTAACTAACTTTACTAATATTAATTATAATTAATTCGACTGTATATTCTCATCACCCCCCCTCAAGTTGGAGGTGAGAACAGACAACTTGCTCAAAAGTGTAGTATGTTTGACCCCAGTGAAGGCTTTGGTGAAGATATCTGCCAGCTGTGAATCAGTGGATATGTGCTGAAGTGTGATCAGGCCTTGTTGAAGTTTACTCCTAACAAAATGACAATCAATTTCAATGTGTTTTGTTCTTTCATGAAAAACTGGATTCTTGGCAATGTGTACTGTTGCTTGACTGTCACAGTGAACATGTATAGGCAAGGAGCATTTTACTGTCAACTCATCAAGTAGTCTTTCTAGCCATACTAACTCTCCTACCACTTGTCTCACAGCTCTATATTCAGCTTCTGCAGAGGATAAAGACACAGTGGCTTGCTTCTTGGACTTCCAGCTAATAGGACTATCCCTCATAAGGACTAGGTACCCACTGACAGACTTCCTTGAATCAAGGCAAGCTGCCCAATCTGAATCACAATAAGCACTGACAGTGAGGTCAGACTTGTTTGAGATGAAAATTCCCAGTGTAGGGTGTTGCTTCAAATATCTGAGAACATGGTAAGCTGCTTTCAAGTGTGGTTCTCTAGGTGTTTACATGAATTGGCTGAGGTGTTGTACGCTGTAGGCTATGTCCATCCTTGTGTTGGTGAGAAAATTTAGTTTGCCAACTAACTTTCTGTAGTAAGTGGGATCTGGCAGTAGTTTCCCATCTGTAGCCTTCAACTTTTCAGTGTAATCAAGTGGTGAAGTAGTGGCCTTGCAATTCAAGACATTAAACTCTTTTAAAAGATCAGAAGTAAACTTTCTCTGTGAAATAAGAGCACCATCATGCCTGTACAATATTTCTAGCCTCAAGAAGTAATGTAGTTTCCCTAAATCCTTTATCTTGAACTGGTCATGAAGGAAAGCCTTCAGGGAGTTTATCTCACTTACATCAGTGCCAGTAAGGATTATGTCATCAACATAAATTGCAACAAAAACCAAAGAGCTGCCTTTTCTCCTATAAAACAGTGAATAGTCACTATCTGAGTGTTTGTATCCTTTTGAGTGAAGACTGCTGGCCAACTTATCATACCACTGCCTGCTGGTTTGCTTCAGTCCATATAGGGACTTTTTCAATTTGCACACCATGGTATTGCAGCCTACTTCAAGACCTTGTGGTGGTGCCATGTATACTTCCTCATTTAAGTCATCATGTAAAAAAGCATTGTTGACATCTAGTTGGTACATACTCCAACCCTTTTTAACAACCAAGGAAATTAGTGTCCTAACAGTAGTCATTTTCACCATAGGTGAGAATGTTTCAGTATAGTCTATTCCAGCCTGCTGTGTGTACCCTTTTACTACTAATCTAGCCTTTAACCTTTCCACACTACCATCTGCTTATGTTTGACTTTGTACACCCATTTACAGCCAACAACATTTTTCCCTCTAGGTAATTGGACCAGGTCCCAAGTGTCATTTGCATACAAGGCTTTAAATTCGTGTGTCATGGCCTGTTGCCAGGCAGGATGCAACACAACTTCTTCATATGAATTAGGTTCATAATCAAGTGAGATGGTATTTACCAACTGCTGATTATCAGAACAAAGAGTGGTGAAACAAACATGGTCATGGTGAGACAAAAATGAGGTGAGAGAGTGATGTGGATCAGAGGTGTTATGTGCAGGTGTGGAAGAATGTAGATTATGTAGTCTGTAAGTGTAGTCATGTAGGTAGTTAGGGGTGTGAATGGTCCTAGTTGTTCTTCTAGGTGCTGGTGCAATATCATTTGTCACAATACTTGGAATAGTGGGATTTTCTGCACTAGTATGTTCAGTTGAGGCTGCAGGTGAAGGTGTGTGCTCATGTGTGTTTGTGGTTACCAGATTATTAGTGACCTCATGTGAAGTAGCATTGTTCAACAAATCATCATCAACATAAGTATTTATTGTACCAGGTACACAAGTTGAATTAGTAGAATGAACAAGCAATTTTAAAATGGAATTGAAATTAGAACCACCAGGAGCAATGACAAAAGGGAAAACTTTTTCATGGAAGACAACATCTCTGGATATGTGAACTCTTTTGGTAGCCAAATTTAGGACTTTATATCCTTTTGTGTTGAAAGGATATCCAATAAAAATGTGAGGCATGGTTCTAGGGTCAAATTTATCCTTGTGAGTCATTAAAACAGTAGGATAGCATAGGCAACCAAAGCTCTTAACGTGGGAATAAGTGGGCTGTTTGTGATATAAAAGCTTATATGGGGTCTTGTTATGGAGTAGTTGAGTAGGTAATCTATTGATGAGATATGTGGCTGTTAAAACACATTCTCCCCAGTACCTCATAGGCAACTGTGATTGAAAAAGAAGTGCTCTTGCTGTTTCAAGGAGATACTTATGTTTCCTTTCTACCACACCATTTTGTTGAGGTGTGTATGGACAAGATTTTTGGTGTATTATTCCTTTTGTTTGAAAGAAACAGGTAGCTTCTGCTGATGTGAACTCTAATCCATTGTCAGATCTTATGGCTTTCAACTTAGTTTGGAATTGATTTTCTATGAAGCATGTAAAGGCTTTGATAGTTTGCAGCGCATTACTTTTGCATCTGAGCAATTGTGTCCAGGTAGACCTACTATAGTCATCTACCATGGTTAGGAAATAATGGTAACCATCATGGGTGGGAGTGTGGTACGGCCCCCATAGATCAATGTGTAGTAAATCAAACACCTTAGTAGTGGTGGTGGTACTTTCAGGGAAGGGGAGTCTGGTCTGCCTAGCCATTGGGCATATGGTACAATTGAAAGGCTGTTTGGGAGAAAAAGTGACAGGTATAGAGGAAATTTTTTTCATTTTCACAAAAGGTACATGGCCTAGTCTAGCATGCCATAAGAGTTCATCATCATGAGTATGATTGGAAGTAATAGCAAAAGAAGAGGAATTATCAGTAGGATAAACAAGAGAACTGACAGTAGAATAATCATTTTTATTGATAGAATCAGAATGTTTTACAGAACATTTATTAGGATCAAAATCCTTGTCAATATTGACTATAGAAGGAACAAGATGACATTTCACATGAGATGAGTTGATCTCAGCAGAAGATGGGCAACAATTGTGACATTTGGGACATAAGAAGAATAGACCATTCTTGGTTCTACCAAGTTCCAAAGGGCTCTTCAGAGAAGGGCCCTGCAACAAGCAAGAAACACTGTTAAAACTAACTACACCATGAAGTTGTAATGCCAAACAGTGAACTGAGATTAGATTAAACTTGAAACTTGGTACAAATAATACTTTGTTAAGAGTCAGTATTGGACTTAGACTAACATCACCAATTTCAGTCACTTTAACTTTGTAACCATTAGGTAGAGAAATTAAGAAAAGGTATGGGAGTGGTCTGATATTTATGAGTGTGGTTTTATTGTAAGTCATATGATGAGATGCTCTTGAATCTATGATCCAAGAGTCAGCAGCTAGTTTAACACACCTACAAGATAGATCACCTATTTCATTTATAGAATAGTAGCAAGCAAGTATACCTGCCAAGTTCACAGCTTCATTCATCATGTTGTCAGAATTATCTGAGTTAGTGCCTCCATTTCCAACTTGTAAAGTTCCCAAGAGATTAAGCAACTGTTCATTTTGGTTCTTGGACAAGTTCAATGGCATCTGCCTCTTCAATTCAGGATCTTCCTCACTCTGGTCCTTACTCATCTCAGAAGCACATACATTTCCTGCAGAACCTAAAGCTTTTCCCTTTGGAAGCCTTGAGTTGGATGGGTATCCATGAAGTTTGTAGCACCTGTCCTTTGTGTGTCCTGATCTTTTACAGTAGTCACAGAATAGTGAGGACCTGTTAGTGCTAGAACTTCCTCTAAACATAGTGTTGTTGTTGTTGTTGTTGTAATTACCAGGCCCATTTCCACCTCCCTTAGTGGAACTGTAATTAGTCCTGGGATTTTTGAATCCTGTACCATTGTTAGACTGGCCATATGCATTCAGTGAGGTGGAATCCAACACTGTATGGTTATGAGGCTTCATCTCCCTTTGTTTTTCCTCTTGGGATAGAATGGCAAAGGCTTGTGCCATGCTGGGAAGTGTGCTCATCATGAGGATATTGCCTTTAATGGTTGTATACATCTCGTTTAGCCCCATTAAAAAATGTATTAGTCTTCTGTCCTGTTCAACTTTGTGCAACTTGGTCTTACCACCACAAGTGCACAGACAGGTATAATGAGAATTGATATCAATAGTGTTCATCTCTTCCCACAGTTTCTTCATTTTCGTGTAATAGCCAGTAATATCTAAAGTACCTTGGACGAGTTCATTTATTTCCTTTTGTAGTTGATACAACTTGCATCCATTCGTTTGGTCATACCTTTCTTCCAACTCTGCCCAAAGTTCCTTTGCATTGTTCACATACTGCAGGCTATCACGTAAATCAGGGGATAATGAGTTCAGGATCCAAGATGTGACCATGTCGTCATATCTTTCCCACTGTAGAAAACTGGGATCAGTAGGATCAGGTCGCACCAATGCTCCATTGATAAATCCTGTTTTGCCTTTCACTGATAAGGCTCGAAGGACAGCTCTTCTCCATGACCTATAACCACTACCATCAAACACAGCAAGTAACAAAGAGGATCCAACACTCTCCGACGGGTGAAGATAGAAAGGGCTAGAAAAATTCATTTGAACTGATGTAGAATTAGCTGGAAGGTGTGAAGAACTTGAAATAGGATCAGCTTGTATGTCAACCATGATGTGGTGTTTCAAGGATCTCAAACAGTAGACAAACAACAACAAAAACTACAGATCCAATATTTCCCAATCAAACAAGAGGAAAATTCTAATCGTTCAAAGGATCGGATGAAGTTCGAAAATGGTAGAAACAGTAAGTGAACTCAGAACGAAAAAAAATGAACAGCTAGAGGAAAAATGAGCTCACGAAGTGGATTTGATGCGGAGCAAAACTTTCGAGCAATCTCCTGTGCTCTGATACTATGTGAAAAACAGCAACTCAGGCTGTGAAGTGAATGAAGAACTCCATTAATGTAAGCTAAGCTCACATGGAGAGAACTGAAACTGGAAATGAGAATTGCATGAAGCTGTAAAATTTTATTGAAAATGAATTAAGCAACTAAACATTACAATATGGTCCTTTGTATACAATCAATGATATGGGAATTCTTGAAGATTCTAATCCTAACTGCATAACAGAATTCTAACAACCAAACTAACTAACTAACTTTACTAATATTAATTATAATTAATTCGACTGTATATTCTCATCAGCGAGGGTTATGGGTTCGCAGCTTTTTCGGTTTTGCCGGACTGAAGCGTCTTGATTTCGTCTTGGTCACGTGAAGAAGACGAGTATAGGGGTCGTAGGGTATAGCTATTGCTGCTGCGTTGTTTGTACGCGTTTGTTGTTGTTGTTTTCGTGTGAACAGAGGAACGAAAGGGTGAATAATTTTGGGCGAAGAAATGGGATTGGATCGGATGAATTGGAATGGAATTGGATTGCTGAATGTTGAGGATGGGTCGCCTATTACTGATGGCATTGTATTGCTATTGTTGGAATGGGTTGGAGGAAATTGGGCCCAAAATTGATTTTGAATTGGGTTTAGATTGGTAATAGGATTAACTTGCCATGTGTGGTTAAGAAATTAGCCGAATTAAATTTAATTAGTAAATTCGGTTAAAATTTAAATAAGATGAATTAACATTAATTAATTAACGAGCTTTTTAATCTTAATGAAATATAATAATTATTTCTATTATAAAATAATTAGTTTAATTAAAAACTAATTAACTCGAAAATATAACTTAAAGTCATAAAATATTTAACTAAAATGTAAAATCTTTGTGATGATTTTCAATTTTTTATAAAATAACGTGATCGTAAAAAATATACATATTTATTATTTAAAATTATTAAAATTATTAAAAATGATAATATTACTCTAAAAATAATTTGAAAGTATTTTGAATTTCATAAAATTCATTAATTCAAAATTATAACCCTTGCTAATAAAGTATTTAAAATATAAAATCATTTCGAGATGATTTTTGAATACTCATAAAATGCATTAATTATATACATAACTATATAAAACATATATATATTAAAAAAAAGTGACAAAACTATTTAAAATAACTTGCAAACTATGTATATTTTATTTTATTTCTGAATTTTTTATAAAATTAATTATTTTAAATCGTTAGAAATTAAAGAAGCTCAATAATTAATTTATATTGTGGAGGTCCAAAATTGGGTGTCAACACCAATTGTTGAAATTCTTCGAGAGGAGAGTGAATGTGCAATTTGTTTGTTGGAGTTTCAAGTTGAGGATAAACCTAAGAGGATGCCTTGTAAGCATCTTCATCATTACAATTGTATTAACAAGTGGCTGGAGATACATGGTTCGATCATGTCCAATTTGTAGATATCAAATGCCTGTGATTGATTCGTATTTGAATTTTGACTAGGATTAAGTGTGCCTATGTTTAGGGCACATGAGCACAAGATACGTTCCCAAATGGATTATATAAATATATGTTTCATTTTAAATGATGAGTTTACATGATTATGATTTGTTAATGCCAATTTTCACAAAGACTTAACGCATCATTTGAATGAGAGATTTATAAGAATGAGATAAGTTTTAAAAACACACCTAAACTATATCATTTTTTTGAGTTTCATATCTATACTATTGAGAGTGTGAGTTTCATACCTAAACTGTCACTTTTTAGTTTGAGAAACACACCTAGGGATGGCAATGGGGCGGGGCGGATCGATGCGGGGTGGAGTGAGTTTAAGGCTATGTGGGGCGGGGCGGGTTTAAGGTTGTGTGGGGCGGGGCGGGTTGAAGTGGGTTTTTTAAAAATTAATGTGGGGTGGGGAGGGTTGCGGGTATATGTGATTTTATGTGGGTTCAAACTTAATTTTAACGTTTTACATGTTATAAGAGTGATATAGCATTATTTATTAAATCGTGGTTATTCTATGTTAACCTTGCTTGCTTTCCAGTAGTCTTCAATAAAGCATCAAAGCTATTCGAACATAATAGGTCTCTTGAGGCATTACTAGCATCTTGCCTCTTCTCATTGTCATGAAAATTTCTAGTCGAACCCTTTTCACTACATAGAAAATTATTTTGACTAGTAGGGAAAAGACTCAGACTACTAGTTAATTTTTTGTGTGTAACCAATGTCCAGTTCTTTGTTTGATTCTCGTTTTCCACTTGCAAAACATGCTGCCCAGAAAGCTCCTGTATTTGTGCCTAAATGTGTGTTTGCAAGGAAGAATGAGTCAAGTGCCTTAGTGTCAAACACAATTGATTTGGGTGAGGATTCTCTTGATGAAGATGGAGTGGATTTGGGTGAAGAATCTCTTGATGAAGAAGAGGAAGACAGTATGTTGGACATTTGCTTTGATAGAGTGGCTAGGGAAGGGGATATATCACCTAGGCAACAAAGAAGTGGAAGCAACAAAAGCAAAAAAGAAGACATATGGATGGCAACATAGTTGGGACGGTAAAATGACTGAGGAGTTTGTTCCAAGGCACCTACCGATGCGACAGGCAAAACAAACCATTTAACAGTATCAATAGGTTCAACTAGATCCAATAAATCAGTAAAGAAGGTATGAATCATCAAGTGTTGTTGGACAGGTTTGAAGAAGAAGACAAGAAAAAAATACTTCAAGTTATTTTAGATAGGCAATCAATCTTTTTTAATTCATGCTTTAGTACTAGAAAGTTTGAGGCTGGTAACTCAATTTTCTTCTTGATTGACATATTTTTACATTATTTAAGCATTCTCATTTGTAATATCATCATGGAGTGTATTACAAACTCTGTGATGATAAACAAATATTTAGTTCTCTCTAACTCTTATTTTCTTCATACTTGTTAGGTAGCAGAAGTTAGGTACTTCATTAGGAATAGTAAGGTAAGCCTAGCCCTCCTTGCTTGTACTTGTCCCTATTGATATTTTTTATGTTTAATAAAAGACCACTAGACACTGTCTAGTAATAAATTTGCCAAAAAAAGAAAAAGAATAAAAAAGAGCATTATTTATTAAGATAATTTCAATAAAGCTACTAAACTATTCAAGATAATAAATGAAAATGGTTCAATAAAAAATAATACAATCTCTTACATGTTTCCCAATTGACCTCTAAAAAATAAAATTTTAAGTCACTATCCTATTAAATTAATACAACTTAATGAAAAAATAATTTATTTTTATGAATTTTATTTTTAGTATCAAACATACCTAGAAAAAGAAAATATTAAAACAATTATGCGGGGCGGGGTGGGGCGGGTTGAAAATGAAAAGAGTTGTTATGCGGGGCGGATTAAAATTTTTGCGGGTTAAGCTCAACCCGCACCGCCCCCGCCCTACACCGCCCCATTGCCATCCCTAAACACACATATTTCTTTTATACCACTCTCATCATGGTGTGTGTAATACACTCTCTCTTTTATTTTAAAAAACTATCATATCACACTCTACATGAACAAAACATTCAACCTTGACAAAAATTAAATAAATTATTAGTATTAGTTAAAATTAAAAGTTGAAAATTTATTATCCAAAAAAGTAATATTTCTTTTATAAAATAAAATGTAAAATATTTTTCCTACCCCACTCCATCACTTCCTCTC
>JAJOOR010016613.1:0-26748 GCA_036250505.1 Solanum acaule
TAAACAAGTTTCCGGTAACTTCCGAAGCACATTTTTAAGAACTTTTTGGGTCAAATTCAAATATAATCATTTCATTAAGTTCTCGACTCCAAACTCACATGTGAGGCTCTAGTTTCACTCTATCATTTTCCGGGTCGTTACAATAGCACCGAGAGGATATTGAGATGGAGGTTCTCCTGTTAGTAGAGGCCAGGTTTCTAGTAGCAATCTCCTTATCCCTTACCTATGTACCCCCATAGGATGATTTTCTAGATAGACATAGCTAGTGGATCCACAATAGCTAGAATTTCATGGTCAGTAGGACACCCTTTTTTGGCGTGGGGTAGACACCAGATTCCATGTTGATATCTCACATGGTCTTATATTTCGGTTAAGGCTACTTCCCACAAAATAAACAAAGTTGTGATGAACCAAGGTTACTTCAACGAAGTAGTGTAAGTATGATTGAAGATGATGTTCACTTGCAATGATCATGGTTTTATGATTTACAATTTCTAACTCTCAAAATGCATGTTTTAGCTTGATCATTGCTTACTCATGAAAATGTTCCTTTTCAGCATGTTTTAAGTGTTTATATGCATGGATATCATACTTAGTACATATTTTGTACTAACGCATATTATTGCCTACATTTCACCAAATGTAGAGTCTGACTGTCAGTGTTCTTAGTTTTGTGGCTAGAGATTGATTTACGATATTTCCAAGCTTTGGTGAGTCCTCATGCTTCGAGGACGGATTCTCATTGACTTCAGTTTCATTCTTACTTTCAGTTTTTGACATGATGTATGGGCTAGGCCCAATTTCATTTTATTGTACTAGATGGCTAATGAGACAAGTGTTTAGAATTCCACTTTACTTTTATAAACTTTAGGACTTGAAATGTGGTCTTTATCTCTGGGTTCTATTTCTTATGTTATGAATGCTAAGTGGCTTGTATGGGGCCTCTCGGAGCCCTATACGCCATGTTACATCTAAGGTGTACCCCTAGGTCGTGACAAGTAGTGGTGGAAGTTGGGTATACCTGTTGGCTCAACTACCGGCGTAGACTGGGTAGCATCGGCCTCTATGGCCTCAACATCAACCACTGGAGAAGTGGCCACCGGAGACTTCTTCGTCCTTTTCGCTTAGTCCTTTGTTTACTCAACCTCAATCCTCAAACTGTTTATCGTCAATGTCGGAGTCATCTCAATATATGTCTTTTCCACAAAGGGTACACCAGCCCGACGAAACAAATCACTAATCAGCATAAGAAATGGCAATGAAGTTTTGTTTTTTTTTGCCCACATCTCCATCTCCTGAGAAATTATCATTCTGAGATTCAGCCGCTCCCGATCAATAGTACATCAGAGCAGTGCAACTTTTGGGTGTCGGATGATCGATTCATTTTGTGAAGGTATCAGGGTGCTGGAGATGAACCCAAACCAATAACGAGCAGCCACATTAAATTATTTTTCTCAATTATGACTTCTGCCTCTACCTAGGGAGGAGTAGCATCACTCTGCAACGGGGCCAACCACCCTTTTAAATCTTCCAAAGTTTTGGTTTTGACCTTATCGGCAAAGAATGGATAGTATGTGGTGCAGTCCAACGATATCGGTTTTGCTGCACCTTACCTTTTTTCCTCGCACCTCTACCTAGTCTATCGGTGCCATCAACCCAGATTTATTCTTCCCTTTCAAGATCAACCTCGCATAACTCTCATAAAATTCCCAAACCCGTGAAGGAACATATGGATTTTGGAGCTTTGTGAATTGTTGAAACTTGTGGAAGCGAAGTGTCTCCCACACACTAGGGTACCTGTCCACAACACCATCAATATAAAACCGCTTCTCCTCCAAGATAGTATGGAAGCCAGCGGCTTTCAGTCGGTTCATGGACCGCGGTGGATGTGCTAGGACTGGAGGCACTTGAGATACTTGAGCTATTGTAGGTGCTAGAGGTGTCGGGAGTGCTGGAAGTCTAGCCAAAGGATCATGAACTACCTTAAATTGCAGTTCCAAGCACTTTTGTTTGATCAACACCCCCAGTTGCGATGTATGCACTAGAGTCCTAGACCCCACAGCTTCTCCCCTTTCAAACTTAGAGGAGGTGAAATGAGTGGATTTGATGCCCATGCTATCTTATGAGATCGAACTCAAACTGGAACTTTCCACCACTTGCTTCTTCCCTTTGTCCTTTACATTTTCTGGAGGAGGTTCAAACCGGGTAGCACGAGGAGGTGTGACCTCCACTACAATTACAACCCATAGTGCCTTCTTTTAGGGTGCTGGACCTCTTACAGGAAGCTTTGGTCTTTTCATATCTGTACAAAAACACCAACAAAACATATGCGGTTGCAAATTGTTAGCAAAATATCAACTTCAAAAAGTTGCAGGAAAACTTGCCAAACCACTCAGTGAGATGCCGAAACCATTCAGCGTGAAATAGGGGGCTCACCAAAAGTTACATAGGAAATCAGCAAACATTTAGCACATAAGATCGAGACCAAGGACCATTCGGTGAGTCGCCCAATTCACTCGGTGATCACAGGGTGCTTCACCGAATATTACAGAAATAAACAGCCAAAAAGGATGTCAGAAAGGTGAGACTAAAGCCATTTGGCGAGTCGCTGAGTCAACTCAATGAGCACAAGCATATCACCAAAAGTTACAGATTAATTCACAAACATTGCAGGTCAAAAAGGTGATAAGGGGGTCAATTGGCAAACTGCCGAGTCACTCGGCGAGCTCGACTCAGCTCGCCAATGGGCCCAACGTGCTAGATTCCCAACCCAAATTCCAATTATCAATGCACAACCTACGACAACTAATTTCACTGACAAATCAATGCAATTCAAGCCTACCCACAACGATTATCAAACCCACGGTACTCAGACTTCCCCCAATTGATCTAGATTTGACCAAACAACAATTTTCCCCTTAAGAACCATGTCAATCAATACATCATTGGGAAAATTCGAGTTGTTCGGTAGAATTTGGATTACTCAGACTTTACAGCACAAAACCCAACATGCAAACTCGCAATTCACTCAATTTAAATGGTAATCTCAAACTAATTTAGGCTTAACTAGTTATCGAGCAAGATTTATTTCAATATAGAATTCAATGAGCGATTAGGTACACAATCACGGCAAATAATAGATTTATGAACTACTCAAACACATGCTTAGCACAAATCATGCAATTTTAAAAAAATTCGGGCAACTAACCTTAATTGTAGACACGGGACACTACAGCAAAGATAAAAGGATGGGAAACGCTTTAGATTCCGATCATAAGAGGACACCCATAAAAATTGAAGTTAAAAACTATGATCTAAAATTTGATTGTAAGAGTGCAAGAGTCGAAAAGTTCAAAATAACGAGAGGATTTGAATTTAAGATGGTTGAAAGGTCTTTGACCCTTTACCTCGTGACTCGATCAGCGAGGTTCATCAACGTCGCTGATCCACTCGGTGATCCGCAAAATGGACTTTAGACCGCCGAAGTTAACAGAAACTTGGACATTCAGTTGGTCCAAAAGGAAATCAATAATGGGCTCGCCGAGCCACTCGGCGGATTGTCGAGTGGACTTTACCTCACCTAATTACCCTTTTCCTCTAAAATTTGAATTTTACCCTGCATATTCAACAAACTTTATTCAAAACAAAAAGTAAAACTTAGGTTGCCTCCCATGAAGAACCTTATTTAACGTCGTGGCATGACGTGGCCATGTTATCATGCCTCATTCTTCGATTTGACTAACGTATCACTAGGAAGACCCCCTTTTGGTCTTGGATTTAAATGAGTCGAGATTTTACCCATTTGAATTTCAAGCTGCTTAATGGTAATCGAGTGTGAAGTCACTGTTTGATTTAGAGAAGAGACATCGTCTTTCCTCTCTTTGAGTACCTTGTACGATCCTTCCACCTTGTTCAAGATACGGGCAAGCCTATCCTTAGTTCAGAAACTTTAGGGATCAGCCCTTGGTTCCATCGGCTTTTGGCGTTTAAGAGGAGGCACATAGAGATCTTTGCCACCATTTCTATCTCTCTAATTTGCACCACAGTTACTCGATCTCTCCAACCATCATCGTGATCTCTATAACAACCTTGATTTTCACCTGGCCTTTGATAACATAGACGATAACCCCCAGCTTGGTTTGACAAGAATTGTACCTCTTCGTTGTACATGGCCGCAAATTGTGCGTTGATACGCTCAAATTACACCTCCCTAAAGAGGCATAAGCGATCGTTATCAAGTAAAGAACCCAACTTTTAGGATGGGGTCGATCCCACGAGGAAAATGGTTAAGACATAAGTTTAACCAACAATTATATTCGTTTAGTCAAATTACTTCCAAAAACAAGTAATTAAAGGTGAGGGGGGGAATTTGTGAAACAAATTATACAGTAAGTAATTAGTAAACAAAAGTCAATTTTGGTTGTTATCAAGATGAGAGAATTAACTAGGGTATACGTGTTCACCACAAGCTCATAACGCAGTAATCTTAGTAATAGCAATCCTTTCCTAGTGTATCACATGCAAAGTGGTAAGTTATGTATCTCTAAATCCTTGGTCCGGCATCTAGAGAATTTCACCCTGCACCTTGGTCCGGCTACATGTGTATAATTTACTAACCCTTACCTTTACCTCATATTAGCCATCGTTATCGATGTCTGGCTTAGTTATTAATTCGCACCAATAGACACTAGACTATTAGATAGTATCACACTAAATCTATGTTGATAATTCTTTTCTTGTTGATTAACTACTTGGTCCGGCAAGTAGCAACAAGGCGAGTTCTAACGTGTGCACTCGTTAAAAAGACTTTTAAACGAAAGAATTATCAATGCATGCAAAACACTATTCAAGAATTGCTTATTTACTATTCATACTTTGTTAATCGCTCGTGGCTCCCACAACCCTAGTTGTGGAGTTTAGTTACCCATAATCATATGAACACAATTCATTGTTTTAGATGAAAGAATTATGAACTTACGTAGTTGAGAATAATAAACCCAGAAATTCAACTTGAATTGCAAAACCAAATCTTCAAAATGAACTTTAGGAAATTAAGAATCGCTAGGGTTGCAAAATTAATCTCCCAAGTCACAAAAGTAATAAAGTCTAACCCCCCAAAAATGAGGTTTACATGCCCTATTTATAGAAAACAAGTCCTAAATTAAAAGGGAAACAAATTAAGGAAAGTTTGTTCAGGCACGCGTCTTCATTCCAAGAGACTGACTCACAGACCGTCAATGGATCTACGGTCCGTGAGTCCCTTCCGTCAGCCAGGACTTAGAAAATATTTCAGCTTCCAAAAATCAGCTTCTCTGAAGCAAATGACGGAACTGCAGTATGGACTGTAGATCGATCTACGGTCCGTCAATCCCCCTCCGTAGCTCCACACTTAGAATCTTCAAAAATCAGGTACTAGAACCCTTGCAGTATCAATCTACGAATCAACAGTACGGTCCGTAGATCGTCAATGGCCACCGTGGTTCCACACTTGGTCATCACCTATGGAGCATCAATGGACCTACGGTCAATAGATCACCTCCGTAGATTCCCTTTTCTGCATTTCTTTGAGTTGTCTCTTTACTTTCGCGCCTGAACATCTTTCGTGCAAAATATGATAAAAACACATAAAAACCAATACAAAAATGACCTAGACACACACAACTTGTAAGTGAAATGTGTTGGAAATACCGTAAACTCACGGTATATCAACACCTTCAACTTAAATTCATTGTTTGTCCTCAAGCGACGCACTAAGACTATAAACGACACTTGTAAAGAAGCAAGCATTTCAAGCACAAGCCATCACATGGTTCTCTACCCCACTCTCTTTTCGGGTACAAAATTTGTTCTCTTAGACTCGACAAGTTGATTCATGCGGATCAAACCATGACAACGATCGACCAACCAACACACAACATCCATTGTTTCATTATCACCAAGGTACCAACTTTTCGACAATGTAACTAGTGCCCTTACTTCAAACGAAATTCCTTTTCTTTCACACACTGACTTATGAATTTGAGTACAAGGATTCATTCAACACTCAGAAATAACTTCAAGTACAGTTAGTGCTCAGTACCATAGGCTTGCCCTTATTTTTGCTGCTTAGACTCTCCAAACTAGACTCTAGGATCACTATAGGACTTTCTTGGCTTGTAACGTAGGCTCAGGGTCAGGTGTGGTACATTTGGGTACTTCTTAGTGACTTTCTGCCCTCATTGACATTACACTAGGCTTTCAACCTCTTTTTGCCCTATTTTTGCCATCCTACCGTTGTACCTTTTTTCCCTTGATTTTCTTCAACCATGGATGTGACTTTAGACTTTGTAGCTCTTTTTTTAAAAAAAACTTTTTTTCTTGCATTTTATTCATTTCTTTAGCTTTCAACAAGTCACATCCTTTCCTCTCTTTTTTCAACATCAAACTCTTTTCATACCCATTTTTCTTTCGGTTTCCTCTTTCATAGCCACCCTTAACTTATGGATTTTCCATTGGTTGAGGTGCACAATACCCGATGTCGGGTCAGGGCCAAGATTGAAGTTACTTTTTACATTAGCCACCCTCAACTTAGGCTTTTGGCCTAAGTCGAGGTGCACATGTCCAAGGAGGGACCGAGGCCAACATAGTCAATTATGGGAAGGTGAGTTCGGGGTTTAGAATGAAATGGTCTAATTTTAGGCTCAAAGCATTTGGATTAAAGGGAACATTTATTTCATTTGGTTGGATCGTTCTTTTAGGCAATTTGTGGACTTATCAGAACAAGGGCCTATGATCACTTCCTAACCTCTAGATTGAATTGTCTTAGCAGGACTAACAGGGCAAGTTCTAGTTTTGAACAAAAACTGTTTCAACAATCAACTATTCTCACACACTCTTGGCACATAGTTTAATTATCAGATTATCAGATTATCCAGTTCAAGTTTCAACTTAAGTCATGCCATTAAGTTGATTCATTATCATGTCATACTCACAGCCAACACATTCAACTTGTCTTAGTCTACCATTTCTATCATACATCACAAAATTTGGACGGGTATATTTTTCACAAGCCATCATGCTTCATTCTTTTTCATGATTCTACACATACGATCCTAACACATGCCAGTTCAACAGAAATTAAACAATCTTTTGGGGAAAAACAACACAGGCAAGAAAACCCCAAGAGAGGATTTATGAGTTGGGTTACTCAGACTTCACCCTATCACTCACAATCCATTTACCCCACCCCCAACAAAAATAGATGTGATTGTCCCCAATGCATACAAAAACAGTAAAAGATAATGGATTGGGTGAAGCAAACCTGTGGTGCATAGCGCCGATGAATCATGAACAAGAGGGTGGGTCCAATTTCCCGGAGCCACCTGGAATAATAGTTGGGTCATCCTCAGTAGTGCCCACATCATCCATCATAGCACTAATAGTAGTGCTCTCTATCACTTTAACCGCACCATCAGTGGTTCTCACAATGTCCCTCGCAACAAGCGGGACCTCTACAACTGGGGCAGAACTCGATGCCCCTGCAACATTCTCATGCACCCTTCACTAGCGCAACTCTTCATCTAAAATTGAAGCCTTCCTAGCCTCCTTCTCCTGCCTACGCTGTCTTTTTTGGGCTTTTTCCTCCCCACTGCGACTAGAACGGTGCCTCTTACCTTTGGTATGTGTAGGCTCAGGCCCCTCCTCGGCAGTCCCACTAAATAAAGCATCCAGCACCGTATCATCAGCCAACGCAGTAGGTGCAGCCTGAGAGTCAACTGTAGTGGTGGCAAGAATGGCATCAACATTGGCCCAGAGACGGGCTAGCTCCGCCTGAAAAGAGGATAGATCTATGGCCGGGACTGGTCGCTCGAGGACTCGCAAGTCAAAGGCATCGAGATGCTTATTAATGGCCTGGACCTTTCGGTCCATCATGCCCTCCATCCTTCGCTCCATTCTGGCCTCGGACTCGGCTATTGACTTTTGCAACCAAGGATGGATGTGATGCATCAGTATGGCCATTTAAGCCTCTAATTTATGTACTCTGGCCAACGAGACAACATCAGCTCCTTAGGGTGGTGTAGACCGGGATGAGCTAGGAGCCCTACTAAAGGCCTGGGAAGAGGAGGCCGAGATAGTATCGGTGTAATTTAATATAATGGGGTCACCGCCCTGTGCCTGCCCCACCGTGTCTGCAAGAACTGCGCCCAAGGGAGGTACCTCAACCTGGGGCTCTCTGCGAGGTGCCACCACATTTGACTCATCACGAATGAGGCCTATATCCAAAGTCCCTATAGGGTGAATCAACCTATCACAATCCCAGATCGGCACTCCAGAGTCCCTGCACAATTGGAAAATCAAACATGGAAAGGGGTAAGTAGTGGAGGTCTTGAATGCCCTCTCGTGAATCTCAGCCAGCAGCATGCGGGCAAAGTCAATCTCCAGTCCTGCTACTAATGCTACAACCATGACCGCTCTGTCCCATGTGGGTTGGTTGTTGGCTTTTGTAGGCGACACCCTGTTACGCACCAACAACCAGAAGAACTTGGCCACAAAATTTAATGCGGTCTTTCGGATACCTAAGCGTGGTGTGGCGACCCACTCCGCATGCTCGCCATCTGCAGCAATGTGCTTAGCCAACCATAGTATAACAGCCTCTCGCTACTCAGCATTCCTCTGGAAAGCGCCACTCCGCACGATGTCCCATCTGTAATCAAATTCTGTTGTGTTGAGTGACCAAGAGTGACCTGTGGTAGGACCATAGAGAAACCAGCTGATGGTGGCATGTGATATGTCCACCAGACAACCTCGGACCATAGTGGAAGTGAGAGGATCTTGGGCTATGGGCTTTGACTTCTTGGAGATTGAACCACGGAGAGTGGCAGCATATGAGGCGTAAAACTCCCGCACAATCTCCTCTCTATAAGTCCCTGGATCTCGAGTCATCCAGTCACACTTGTGAAGGTTAAAAAGCTGGTGGATGTCATAGATAGTGTGCAAGCTCCCCGTGAGGACACTGCGCTCCTCTGTAATAAGTCGGGCCATCTTCTCTTTGTCATTTTTCATCTTGGCATCCCGATAAATTTGCCATTGGCCCTCAACACACCATATGTTTGGCTCGCCGGCCACAGGAGGAGGATCCTCATTCCTTGGTGCTGGTACTGACTCTATGCTAGTGGCCTCATTAGACGAGGTTTCTTGGTCATTCTGGCCGGGCCCTGTGGCTGATTTAGCAATGGACCCTGTAGTATGGGCAAATTCGGAGCCTGAAGCATGGCTAAACTCAGAGCCTGAAGCATGGGCAGACTCGAAGCCAGACGTAGATCCATTAGCTGAACTGGAAGCATCCCTAGTTGGTGACCCGATCAGTGTGTGCTCCTCATCAGACTGGAAGACAGTGACTACGTCAGGAATCACCTTCCAGGGGGTGCCTCTGGTGACTCGGGGTGCAGTGGTAGAAGTCCTTGTGTTGGGAGGAATGTATGCTTGTTTTTTTTCTGCGTCCGTGTCCTCATCGATCAACTTGAAGCTAGGAGCAACAGATTTTGACTTGCCCTATTTTGAGTAGGTGACTAGCTTATTGGGTGCCATCGTACCTGTGGAAGCGATATTAGTGCAAAAACTAACTATAAACACACTCGAAAAAATTTTAGAACCACAAACCAATAGCAACAAAGACCCAACAAAAATTTTCAGACTGAGGCTACAGTGGTCATCCACAGAGGGGACCTACGGTCCGTAGACTAATCTACGGTCTGTGGAACACTTCCGTGGACCAGAGGACCGACAATATTGGTCGCAGATGGAAACCACGGATGTAAAGAACGGTCCGTAGATTGATCTACTGATCATAGTCCACATCCGTGGTTTCACACTTGGTAAAATTTTCAAGTGCATCTTACCACAAATCTCATCTAAGGTTTGTGGATTAATCTACGGTCCCTAGACGGGGTATCGTGGATGTGATCTGTGCCAGGTTTCACCCATTCTTTATTTTCTAGTCCACATCTTAGACCATTTTCAACCATATCCTAGTCTAACCATGCATTTCAATATTGAATCATGCTAGTTTGTCATTCTCGGGATTCCAATTAATCATTTTAACAAGTATTTAAGACAAACTTTGGAACCCTAAGTCGAAACTTACATTTAGACTTATAATCACATACAACAAGGAAACACAATCACTATCTATCGATCCAGGGGTATTGTAACTTCCAATTTTATCATGTAATTTCATTTAACAATTACCCAAGGTCAAGACCCAATCCCTGACTTTCTATAATCTATCAATGAGTCGAAATTCAAAGTGAGGAGAAAGTCTATTACCTTATAGCAATGGGAATTGGGTGATTGTGTGATGATAGATACTTTCAAGGCCAAAAACCACTTCTTTGTTACTAACCCAAACACTGGACCCTTTTGTGGAATATGGAATAAGTAGTATTCTGAATGGAAAGGAATCGTGGGAATTATGGGGGAACGAAAGGGATGATTTTATAGGGGAGTTATGGAGTAATTTAGGGGAGTTGAAGTATTTGAAATAGTTGGAGAGTGAATGGAGGGAAGTGGGAATGATTTCAAATTAGGGGAGTTTTAAATAAGGGGGTCCGGGTCGGGTCAAACAGAATCAGGGTTTTGGACCCACAAGACCCCGTCTACGGTCCGTGGGTCAATCTACGGTCCGTAGGTTGGGACCGTAGATCACTCTTACACTTGGAAAAGTTTAGGAGCTTACGTGGGATCTACGGACACCATCCACGGTCCATGGATGGAACGACGGACCGTCGATGTGGTTAGTAGACCTCTGCACCAGACCATTTTCTACAGATTTTACATAGCGTACCTGCACATGTAGCAACCATTAGGCTATTTTTTTTACATTTTTTGGACACTTTTTAGACACGGACCCTATGCTAATTCTAGCCAACACTACAAAAAAAACTAAAACACCTATCTAAATTAATACAGAGAAGCAACTAAACACAGAAACTGCTAGATGGAAAACAAAAACCTATCATTGGCTAGATTGTACATCTTGGGTTGCCTCCCAAGCAGCGCTTGAATTAACGTCGTGGCACGACGCATGTCTCTTGATTACTTAGACTTCATCAAGATGGTAGGCCTCAATAACTTCTTGCACACTTTCAGCATTTCCCAAATAGATCTTGATCCTTTGCCCTTTAATGATGAACCTTGTTCCGTCACTATTCTCATGCTCAACCGCTCCATGGGGAAGCACTTTTGTGAGAAAAAATGGCCCGGTCCATTTGGATTTGAGTTTGCCCGGAAACAAGCACAACCTAGAGTTGAATAGCAGCACAAGATCACCCACAACAAATTCTCGCTTTTTAATTATTTGATCATGATACCTCTTCATCTTCTCTTTGTATAAGGCTGAACATTCATAAAATTTTAGGTGACACTCATCAAGCATGTTCAAGTCATTCATTCTTTGATTAGATGTGGCGCCCCAATCCAAGTTTAGCTTCTTCATTGCCCACATCGCCTTATGCTCTAGCACTACCGGTAAATGACAAGACTTTCCATATACAAGTTGGTAAGGAGACATACCTATGGAGTTCTTGTATGCAGTGCGATAGGCCCATAGAGCATCATCAATCTTCCTTGACCAATCCGTTCTATCGGCATTCACAGTCTTCGCCAAAATCTGTTTGATCTCTCTGTTGGACACTTCAACTTGTCCGCTAGTCTGTGGATGGTAAGGAGTGGCTACATTGTGGTGGACACCATAATTCACAAGTAGCACCTTGAACAACTTATTAAAGAAGTGAGAACATCCATCACTGATGATCTCCCTCGGGGTACCAAATCTGGAGAAGTATTCTATTTCAAAAATGCGGTGACACTTTTACCTTCATTGTTGGGGAGCGCAACTGCTTCTACCCACTTCGATTCATAATCAACCACAACAAGAATATACTTCATCTCATGTGAACTCACAAATTGACCCATAAAATCAATGCCCCATACACCAAACAACTCTATCACCAATATAGGATTCATAGGAAGCTCTTGCCTCTTTGAAATTTCTCCTTCTCTTTGGCAACGATCACAAGACTTGGGGAAATCATGCGCATCTTGGTGGATGGTAGGCCAGTAGTACCCACATTGCAAAATCTTATGCGCAGTCCGAATACCATTATGATGCCCACCAATAGGTGATGAATGGCATGTTTCAAGTACACTCAACATCTCAACCTTGGGCACGCAACACGAATAATCCCATCAGCACAACTACGATACAAGTAAGGCTCATCCCAAAAGACACATCGTGCATAAACTTTTTCCTTTGGTGAAAAGACATGTTCGGGGGCACCAAATCGCTTGCCAAATAATTAGCAAAGTCTACGAACCAAGGAATCAGGTCATGAGAAGCAGTCAATACCTATTCATCTGGAAAAGTATCATTAATTTCAGCCCTATCACCAAGCTTTAGCATTGCATCTTCCTCTAATCTGGACAAGTGATCGACAACTTAATTTTCGGTCCCCTTTCTATCTTTTACCACAAAATCAAACTCTTGCAGCAACAATACCCATCTAATCAGACTTGGTTTTGCATCCTTCTTCTCCATCAAATACCTCATGCAGAATGGTTAGTATGCACTACGACCTTAGTACCAAGCAAGTAGGATCAAAATTTCTTGAATGCGAAAACCACTGTAAGAAGCTCTTGTTCAGTAACGGTACAATTCTTTTGGGCCACATTTAGAGCTTTGCTAGCATAATAAATAGGATGAAGAATCTTCTCTTTCCTCTGTCCTAGTACTATACCAAGCGCCACTCCACTTGCATCACACATTACCTCAAACGGTTGACCCCAATCTGGTGAGATAATGATAGGTGCAGTAATCAACTTCTCCTTCAACTCTCCAAATGCTCTTAGGCAAGCATCATCAAAATCAAACATAGACTCCTTTTCGAGCAGTTTACACAATGGATGTGCAATTTTAGAGAAATCCTTAATGAACCTCCTATAGAACCTTGCATGCCCAAGAAAACTTCTAACACCTTTTACAGAGATAGGTGGTGGAAGCTTTTCTATTACCTCTATTTTTGCTCGATCAACCTCAATACCTTTCTCAGAAATCCGATGACCCAAAACTATTCCTTATTTCACCATAAAGTGACACTTCTCCCAATTTAGCACCAGATTACAATCTTCACACCTTTTCAATACCTCAGCCAAATGATCCAGACAACGATCAAAAGAGTCACCTACCACAGAGAAATCATCCATGAACACTTCAATAGTTTCCTCCACCATATCAGAGAATATTGACATCATACAACACTAGAAGGTCGCTGGAGCATTGCACAATCCAAATGGTATCCGTTTGAAGGCGAAAGTCCCAAAAGGGAAAGTGAAAGTGGTCTTCTCTTGGTCCTCTGGAGCTATAGAAATCTGATTGTAGCTTGAGTAACCATCAAGAAAACAATACCAACCCTTACCAGCAAGTTTATCCAACATCTGATCCATGAATGGCATCGGGAAATAGTCATTTTCTGTCCAAGCATTTAACTTCCTGTAGTCCATGCAGACTCTTCATCTAGTCACCAGCCGCATCGGAACAAGCTCGTTTCTCTCATTAGGAACCACAGTAATCCCACCTTTCTTGGGCACACACTAAACAGGGCACACCCAACTACTATCTGCAATGGGATAAATAACTCTGGCATCCAACCACTTGATGATCTCCTTTTTAACCACCTCTTGCATAGGTGGATTTAATCTTCTCTGGTGCTCGATACTAGGCTTGTGATCTTGCATGAGTTGGATTTTATGATAATAAATACCGGGAGGAATCCCAATAATATCCATAATAGTCCACCCAATAGATCGCTTGAACCTCTTTAACACAGTCACCAAGCACTCTACTTGTCTCGCATTTAGATCTGCTGCAATGATGGCCGGAAAAGTATTCTCTCTACCCAAGTATACATACCTCAAGTGCGGTGGTAGAGCCTTAAACTCCAATTTCGGTGCCTCCACAATAGATGGTCTTGCGGATGGGGACTCGCGATTCTTCATGTCTAACTCATACTTCTTTGGTTTTGACCGATATTCGCACCTATCGAGTGCGGCTACCAACTCATCATACTCTTCAATACCATCACTATCGAAATTCATCATAACTGCTACTAGTGCCTTAACACCTAGTCGCTCTTCAATTTGCACTTTTGTTCTACTCTCAACTCTGTAAGCTATAGCAGATACTGTTTGGAGCTCACCACTCTACTTCATGGACCTACAAATATTGAAAGTTGCTTCTTCATTGTTCAGTATGAACTTCATCTGTCCTTTTTCCATATCAACCAATACACGCCCTGTGGCAAGGAATGGTCTCCCAATGATGAAGGGAACATCAAAATCAACCTCACAGTCAAGAATCACAAAATTCACTGGAAAATGAAAGACTCCACTTTCACTAGCACATCATGGAGTACACCAATGGGTCTCTTCACAGTTCGATCAGCCATTAGTAACCGCATGTTAGTGGGCTTTGGGTCCCCTAGACCCATATTCTTGTAAATAGATAATGGCATGAGGTTGATGCTAGAACCAAGATCACACAATGCCTTAGCAAAGTGTAACAACTCGATAGTACATGGAATCGTGAAGGCACCAGGATCCTCCTTCTTTTGCACAAGAGACCTTGTAGCAATAGCACTACAATGCTGTAATCTATCATCATCTTCAAAACTCACAGACCTCTTCTTTGTCACCACATCTTTCATAAACTTTGCATACCCAGGCATTTGCTCAAAAGCTTATATCAACAAAACGTTGATGGAAAGCTACTCAACATAGTAATAAACCTGCGATATTTACCATCTTCAGTCTTCTTCACTAATCTCTATGGAAACGGTGGTGGAGGTCTAGGTATGGGGACAACTTTCTGAGATATCTCCGTTTCTTTCTCTGTCACATTCTCAGACTCTTCTCTAACCTCTACCACATCATCTTCTTTTCTAATCTCAACATCCAACACAGACAGCATAGGTGGATCAATGCTTTGCTTGCCCCCTCGAGTAGTAACTGCCATACAATGACCGTCATTCTTTGGATTCTGGATGGTGTTGCTAGGAAGAGTACCAGGTTGACGTGGGTTCACTGTAGTAGACAACTGGGTCATCTACTACTCTAGATGCTTTATTGACACTGCATGGGCATCAACCTTTTGACCAATACCAGGCAAGTCGTTTCGCATCTCCTTTACATTTTCATCATCTTCTGCATCATAACTTTAATACGTACCATATTGCCTCCAGCTTCCCTAGTACCAGATTCCCAATTTTGAGGGGGAACATAAGATCCAACTCGATCATTTCTGTTCCCATAGCTGTTCCGGTTGTAGTTGTTGTCGCGATTAAATTTCCCATCCCGGACATACTTACCCTCTCTATTGTAATTTCCATAGTTCCGACCTTGATTTTCTTGACCTTGGCACCAATTTTCCGTATTGGATCATTGGGCATTTGGTCGGAAATCCCCCGTCTGATCATTCACAGCATAAGCATCCTCTTCATAGTAACATTCTTCAACTGGTGGCGAAGTTCTAGTCAAGTAGTTCACAGCATTTACCTTTTCCGCACCTCCGCTGACATGCTTCAATACCAACCCCAACTCTGTCCTCATCTGAGCCATCTCTTCATGAATCTCATCCACAAACTGGGTGTTTAAAGGTTGAACAGCAAATGTGTTTCTCCCAGTATCAGACCTCCTAGTGCTCCATGCTTTATTGTTTCGAGAGATCTTCTCCATCTTTTCTGCAATCTGTGCGTATATGCACTCCCCATATGAACCTCCAGCAATAGTATCAAGCACTGCTTTATTGTTGTCATCATGACCTCGATAGAAATACTCCTTCAGCGACTCATCATCAATACGGTGATTCAGAACATCTCTTACGAACGCAGTGAATCTGTCCCACGAGCTACTCACAGGCTCTCCAGGTAATGCCACAAAATTGTTAACCCAATCTTTGTGATTAAGCTTCTTGGACACAGGATAATATCTTGCTAGGAACACATCCTTCAGTTGTTCCCATGTATAAATTGAGTTATAAGAAAGCTCAGGAACCATACTGCAACATCGCCTGTCAGTGATAGAGGGAACACTCATAATCCGATGTCGTCAATATCCAAGTCTGGTCTACCTACACAACTTTTGCAAACCACCCTTATGTTGGCTATGTGAGCATGTGGGTCCTCTGATGGCAATCCTGAGAACAAGCCCCTCGTTGTAAGCATCTGCATCAACCTACTAGTCACCACAAATGTGTGTCCTGGAGGTAAAGGGGGTAGGACAAGAGGTCCATCAGTGTCAGCAATATTGACATTACCCCTATAGTTGTCATGCTGTCGTGGGCCTGGTGGATCCTGCACCCTCAATGCATCTCCTAATCAATTTTCAGCTAGAACCTGATTTGTCCCCACCAACTACCCTCGGATGTTGCAACTCAACTGCATCACCTAGATTGACTCCGATAGGATTAACTGGAACTCCTTGGTTGTTCATTCTTCGCAAAGTTCAGTTAAACTCTGGATCATAAAGAGTAAGTGGCTCACCTTGGCTTCATGTTCTTGGCATACACTAGAGTCAGAACCTGAGAGAGAAAAAAACAAAAAGAAAAAGTAAAATTAGGAAATATTTGACTAAAGTTCAAGATTGTAGTTAAAATTAATCTAAAAGCCAATTTGCCCGACAGCGGCGCCAAAATTTGATACGCTCAAATTACACCTCCCTAAAGAAGTATAAGCGATCGTTATCAAGTAAACAACCCAACTTTAGGTTGGGGTTGATCCCACAAATAAAATGGTTTAGACTTAACTTTAACCAATAATTATATTCGTTTAGTCAAATTACTTCCAGAAACAAGTAATTAAAGGGGGACATTTGTGAAACAAATTATAAGAATTCAGTAAGTAATCAGTAAACAAAAGTCAATTTTGGTTGTTATCAAGATGAGAGAATTAACTAGGGTATACGTGTTCACCACAAGCTCATAACGCAGTAATCCTAGTTATAGCAATCCTTTCCTAGTGTATCACATGCAAAGTGATAAGTTATGTATCTCTAAATCCTTGTTTCGGCATTTAGAGAATTTCTCCCCGCACCTTGGTCCGGCTACGTGTGTATAATTTACTAACCCTTACCTTTACCTCATATTAGCCATCGTTATCGATGTTTGGCTTAGTTATTACTTCACACCAATCGACACTAGACCATTAGATAGTATCACACTAAATCTATGTTGATAATTCTTTTCTTGTTGATTACCTCCTTGGTCCGGCAAGTAGCAACAAGGCGAGTTCTAACGCGTGCACTCATTAAAAAGACTTTTGAACGAAAGAATTATCAATGCATACAAAACACTATTCAAGAATTGCTTATTTACTATTCATACTTTGTTAATCACTCATGGATACCACAACTTGGTTAGATTTCCCTAATTTCCCTTCCATGCCTTGCCTGCTGATCTACGGTCATCACCTATGGAGCGTCAATGGACCTACGGCCGTAGATCACCTTCGTAGATGCCCTTTTCTACATTTATTTCTGCTGTCTCTTTACTTCCGCGCTTGAACATCTTTCCTGCAAAATATGATAAAAACACATAAAAACCAATACAAAGAGGCCCTAGACACACACAACTTGTAAGTGAAATGTATTAGAAATACTGTAAAATCACTGTATATCATATGTTATTAGGCTCACTCCACTACTTGAACAAACCGCATTCACAACTTTGGAACCACCACCCATGACATGTTTCGTGAACAAGTCCATTTGGGTCATTATCTTTGCCATATTCTCATCCCTTTCTTCGTTCTTTTCCATTTGTTCCTTGGTCAGTCCGAGGTTCAGAGGAGACACTTGATCCTCCCTGGTGTACCATGCACAATTAATTTTAGTCATCTCATGAAGCAGCGCAGACGCTATGTCAAATGGTTGTCTTATAATACCACCCCTAATGAGTTGATCAACGACACCTTTGTTGACGATGTCAAGACTCCGGTAAAAATATTGCAATAGCAAATTTTCTGGCAACCCATATGTAGGACATTGGAAAATCATCTTTTGAAATCTCAACCACGTCTCATGAATAGGCTCACCATCAACCCTTTTGAAATTTTGAATGTTATCCCTCAACTTTAGCATCTTTGAGGGAAGGAAGAATCTTTCATAGAACACTTCTGAGAGCTCCACCCAAGACGTGATAGATTCCCTTGGTAACTCATTCAACTACTTCGTTGCTTCCCCCATTAGTCAAAATGGAAACAAACGGAGTTGGACCGACTCTTGAGTGTTGTTCTTGAATGAAAACGGTCCACACACATCCACGAAGTTACGGATGTGGTCATGAGGGTCCTCATGAGAAAGTCCCCCGAAGAGACCTTTCATTTGCAACAGCTGCAACATGGTACTGGTCACATGAAACACCGCATTGCCCATACTTGGAGGCAATCGAATAGCACCAGCACTTCCCACTAGATCCACATTGACATCATAAAAGTTTCTGATGTCATCATTGTTCCCAAGTTGACTTGCATTGCTCCCATACACACTCATTTCTTCACTTGTTTTAGAACAGCCAACAAGAAAAGAAATAAAAAAATTCAACTACAATAAAATTAGTTCACAAAACCAGTTCGATAAAAGAATTCTAAACACCACTCCCCAGTAGGCGGTCTCTAACAAGTATAAACCCAATGATGAGTTGGGGTTGATCCCATAGGGAGTGATACGGTAAAGAATTTGATTATGAAGTAAAGACATGTTCTAATCATTTGTAGGTGTAAGGAAACTACGCAACTTAAACTAAATCAATAAATTTTGGTGATCAATATCTATTGGGGGGATTTAGTAACCAATTGTAAACAAGTAGCAATTAACACGAGAATTAAACTATTAAAGAGAAGACCTTAGGAATGTGATCAATCGAATGCCAATTTTGCGTATTGGGTAATTACTAATTGCTCTAAGTTGTTGAATTGCAATGGGTAGGCTAGATTTTCACTACGATAGCGATCTCTTGATTAACTATCATTTTTTGAGTGAGTTCTCTCAAACCTCAACAAGCTTAATGATACCAAACAACCCAACTCCTTAATTAACCCACTCTCTCAAGTTGGGTTGTAAAGACGCAATCAAACCCATTTTCTCAGGCTGGATCTTAAAGAGGAAACCGATACAACTATCAATCATTCATTCTACACTAATACCTCTTTCTCAAGCAAGCATAGAGAACTAAGCTAAAACCAATTTTGCAACTTCAGTTTATCAATTAAAACATGAACAAACAATTGAACCCATGTCAAAACAACAGTAAATTTAGTAATTGACAATACCCATTAGCTAATTAATGTATTCGACTACGTGATGAATCCAAGATTTGGACTCATTTAGGGCTTTGTTTTGATAGTTTTAGTGTCCTCAAATGCCTAATTTATGCTCTAAACGGATGTTAAAGTATTGAATTGCAGCATTTAAGGCTAAGGAGCAAGGCAACAACACTACTAGGCAAAAGGGAGATAATAAGATGGAGAAGTGAAGAAAAGCGATCCTGGTAATCGCCAAGACCACTAGGTGAACTGTCGAGTGGCTCTTTAGCTCGCCTAAAGTTACAGTGTGCCAGCCTTGGTGAAGAACCAATTTGGCGACAGAAATGGTCAATCGATAAATCACCAAACGACTCTACGATAGCAATTTTGATTGCCAAAAGTCACAAAACCCTGAAGATAAATAACGATGGAATGGAGCAAAGGGTGGATCGCTGATCTTTTCGGCGAGGCCCAACTTATTCCGCCCTATGGTCTTTCAGGCCAAATTTTGGGCAACTATAAATTGGATGAAATTTGAGGAGTCCCTCCCAGTTCCCAGAGAGTTCTGATTCCCAAGTTTTAGAGTTAGAGTTTCTCATAGTTTTTGAGTTCTTATTGTAGACTTTGAAGATTTCTAACCTTAATTTTGAGGATTTGCAAGTGGGTTTCTGAATTTCTTCAATTTGGACCATTGTAAAGACTTGGGAACCTTTACCCAAATCATGGCTAATGTATTTGGTAATTATTTCTCTATTTTTATGATGTGTAGCTAAAACCCCAATTCTTGAGTGTGATTATGGGCTAAATTAGCTAATAGGTATTGTTAATTACTGATTTAAATGCTTAATTGAAGTGGGTTTAATTGATAGTTGTGTTTTGAACTAAGAATTGTAGTTGCCAATGCAATTCGAACTTAGAATTCTTGGCTTGCTTGAAAAAGTGGTTTAGAATCAAAGCTTTCAATTGATAATTGTAGTTATTGGGCTGATATGGGTTTAGCTCAAAAGTGTAAATCCTAATCTCAATTCCACCTATCCAGCTCGAGAGAGTAGATGAATTAAGGTGTGGGTTGTTCTTATATGCTAAGCTTGTTGATGTTCAAGAGAAATCACTTGAATCGTGATAGTTGTTTGAGAGAAAACTATATCACGTATAGTCTAGCCTACTCACTGATATTTAGCAATTTATTAGTAGATTTAATTACCCATATAGTGAAATTTGCCTATAATCGATCACATCCTGAGAACTCCTCTCAATATTGTTATTTCCTTCGTGTTTGATTGTGTTGTAGGTGATAATTGACAATCCAAACCCCCCAACTGACATTCGTTATCATTCCCTTAGACTTGTTTACATGTGTTTTCAATAAATCCTATTCCTATAATCGAATAGACCACTTTATAACTTCATAACTAAATTTAGACTCGTACCGCTTCCTACGGGTTCGACCCCAACTCTTTGTTGGGTTTTATACTAGTTAACGATCATTTACATCTAGAATCGGATGTGGTGTACTTGAAACGTTAATCAAAATGGCGCCACTGCCGGGGAGTGGTGTTGTTTAGAATTCTATTATTAAAGTTAAATTGTGATCTTTTTGTGTTATAGTTGAATCGACTTACTTTTTTTTGTGTTTGTGTTGCTTGTATTGAACAGAGGAAGAGATGAGCGTAAACGAGAGTAATGGTAACCAAGTGGGCCACCAAGAAGATTTTGGAAATCTTAATGACGTGAATGACCCAATTCAATTGGGTGGTGTTGGTGCAATTTGTCTACCTCCTATTGAGGGTAATGTTGTCTTCTATGTTACGAGCACAATGCTACAGCTCCTTGAAATTAATAGATTATATGGAGGGCTAGCCCATGAAGACCCCCATGAGCATATTCGAAACTTCGTGGATGGTTGTTGCATGTTATCATTCAAGAACATATCATAAGAATCGGTTTGTCTTAGGTTGTTCCCATTCTCTTTGATGGGTGAAGATACCAAATTGTTAGCTGAGTTACCGAGGGACTCCATCACCTCGTGGGATGAACTTACCACAACTTTCCATATGAGATGCTCTCGCCCGTCAAAGATGATGACACTAAGGGATAGTATCCAAGGTTTCAAACGCTTGAAAGGTGAACCAATCCACGAGACGTGGCTCAGATTTAAGAAGTTGGTACTTTAATGTCCATCTCTCGGACTGCCAAACCATATATTGCTACATTACTTCTATAGGAGTCTTGACTCGATGAATAAAGGAGTTCCTGATCAACTTGTTCCTGGAGGTATAATGCAACAACCCTATGAAGTAGCGTCTCAACTCCTTGATGGCATGACCAAGATCAATATGGCATGGTACACTCGTGAAGACCAAGTCTCTCCTCTCACTTTTAGGATGACAAAAGAGCAGATCGAGAAGGATCAAGAGAGAGACCAAAACATGGCCAAAATAATCACCCAGCTGGATCTATTGTGAAAAATATGATGGGTGGTGGTTTGAAGAGTGTGAATGATGTTGGTGTTGGTGGAATGAACTCTGATGAAGCGCAATTTGAGACGTTGTACAATGAGGAAGTGAACTTCCTTGAAAATCAAGGAGGAGGTTTTCTTTCCAACTATCCAAGGCCGGGTGGAAATTGGGTTGGAATAGAGAAGATGGATGGAGAGATCGTGATAGGGAATGGTGTGATTGTAATTTTACTTGGAAGGAAATGGATGGTGACAAGGAAAGATACGTCCTACCTCATGAATGCCAAAAGTCCAAAGATCAAAGAGATAACCCGGTGAACTTCCGTACGGAAGACATGCTTGCACGCATTCTCAACAAAGTTGAAGGGTTGGACAAACTGTTGAAAGAGATGAAGGGGGATGTCTCAACTCTCAATCAGACGGTGGCTTCTCACTCAATCTCTATTAAGCAGCTGGAAACACAAATGGGTCAAATCTTGACTCATTTAAATCCAAGACCAAAAGGAGGGTTGCCTAGTGATACAATGGAAACCCCCAAAAATGAAGCTTGAATGGGTATTTCTGTCGTGCCATGACATTAAATAAGGCTCTTCTTGGGAGGCAATCCAAGTTTTTGATGTTTTTAAAGTTCGTTTTTGAATAACGGGTGTTGATGTTGCAGGTTGAAAAGTGAAAAGTGGTTGAAAATGGGTAATTAGGCAAGCCAAAAGTCCAGTCAGTGAATCGCCAAAGAGATCGGTGAGCCCCGACTTGGACCATCGTTGGAACCACCCAGTTTGATGGTGAACTCAGTAAAACTCGACAAGCTAAAAGCTTAGTTGACGACTCGCCGAACAGGTCGGTGAGCCCGACTTTGTACGTCGTTTGAATCCCTATATAGCTAGGAATTATGTAAAACTTGGCGAGCTAAAATATCACCCGGTGCATCGCTGAGTTGTTCGGCAGGTGCGCCTTACTCCACCGAATGGAGTGCGAACTGAAAGGTTTTAAAGGCCAAATGGTTTTATATTCAAAAATCCTTCATTTCCACTCATTTTCAACTCCCGTACTCTCACCCCGATATTATAGTGTTCATATTTTTGAACTTTTATTCTCAGTTTGCTTGGGATCTTTACTCGAGAGCGTGGAATTCTTTGCCGCCTAGCATTTCAACTATTTTTCGACATAAAGGTTGGTTTTTCGAACCCCAAACTCCATATGTGGTTGAACTCGAGTGAAATTGGTATTTTGTTGTTGAATATTATTTGCTCATCATTGTGTGATCTCTTGTTTTCCTAATCTTGAATGAAATTGTAATTTATAGGCCTTCAATATTGATTCTTGTGTATTTGCTTGTTTAAATCGAGTCATAATTATTGGGTTGTGTTAAAAATGTTTTGGGTCTAGAGGGTTGAAGTCTAAGTAACCCCGGATTGTGCTAAATGTCATGTTTTGCCCAATGATGAGCGGTTGACGTCATTCTTAAGGGCAATATGTCAAATGGCCAATTTTGGTCAAATCGGGGGAAGTCTGAGTACCCTGAGGGCTTGGGTAGTATGGGTCTTCCTTTAATTTCATAGTGTAGGTGTTTAATTTTGGTTTCGAGGACTGCGGGCTTGATTTTGAAGTGAGGGGTGAAAACGGGCATGTTGGGCTGTTTGGTGAGTTGAGTCAAGCTCGCCGAGTGGTTCGGCAGTTCGCCACACACCTCCTAGATCACCCTTAATTTCCTTAAATGTAGAGTTTGTATTCTGTACCTTTCGGCAATATGCCTGATCTCACCAAGTTCACTCGGCGACTCGCCAAAGTCCTTCTTGATCGCCTTCTGTGCCCCTAAATCCCTAAAATACACTGTAACTTTCGGCAAGCTACTTTGAGCTCGCCGATTGGCGTTGGCGATCCAAAGAATGGCCTTGGCATTACCGACCAGCTTTTAATGTTCGAAATTTATGTGCTGGAACTTTCGGCGAGCCTGACTTGGCTCGCCAAAGTGATTCGATGACTCGCCGACCAATTCGGCGAGTCTTCTGTAACTTATTTTCTGCACTTTTTTTGGAAAAATTTTGTAAGTGTTTCTACATTGTTTTGCAGGAATGGCTAGACCCAAAGTTTCCAGAATAGACATGCCACCCCGCAAGCGGGCTTGTAGAGTGGTTATAGATGAGGATGCAGTTGCATCCAGAGCAAAGGCTGCCAAACTACCTATCAAGGGAGGAAAAGCCAATGGCAAGGGCAAGGCGCCCATGGCTGAGACACCGGAGTACAGCTCTGCCAGTGAAGGAGTCTACGAGACTCACCTCACCTCATTAGACTATGAGAGGGAGTCAAAGGATTCCTAGGTTTCTATCTCTAAGCCTGAGGATGATCAGTTATTACAAGCCCGTAGAGCAGAGCTTCACTCCAAGGCAATGCATGATCCGTCTATGATCCCAGTGCCTCGAACTCCTCCTCCTGCTCCTCCAGCTATAGCTCCAGCACAAACTATTGTCCCGGCACTACCAGTACTGGGTCCTCCTCCCCAGTCTCTCAACAGACTAAAGGTCGAGGGTTTGAGGACTATTCTTGAGGAGAAGAGATTTTCCACAGACGGTGCGGTGGACAGGTATCCAGAGATATGGAACACACTCAAGTTCCATAAGTTTGAGATTTTTACTAAACCCCGGGGTCCCTACATTCCTAATTAGGTCCGAGAGTTCTATTCGGCTTACGGAGACTTGGTGCCAAAAGGGGAGGAAGGCCAGTTTATTCAAACCAGTTGATTCAGTGATAGTCTGGGGTAAATAGGTGAAGTGTGAGAGCACTGACATAATGTCATTTTGGGGTGCACTTATAATTTCATGCATCAGTACATCAACTTGGTTCAGAAGAATACCTTGGAAGATCTGAAAGGTTGGTTGGCGCCCCTGATATCTGATACCACCTCGAGGTGGATAGAGGTTGGTGCACCGATAGAGAAGAAGGACCTGAATATTGCTGCCAGATATTTGTTTGGGTTCATCAGCAGCACTACCATTTCATCCCAGAATGAGTCCATCCCCAGACACCCGAAGGCAGCCTGTCTACGGTCCATCATTTCTCACTAGTCGCGAAATGTGGGGCTATTGATTGAGTAGGAGATGGATATGAGGACCAAGCGAAGATAAACTTCACTCCCATTTTCGGTGTTGATCACTGAGTTGTGTAGACGGGCTCGTGTTCCTCAAGGTGAGAAGATGGATGTAGAGATGACACCCACCTCTTCTACTATCATCCAGTGTATTGAGGCCAAGTACTAGCGAGATGAGGATGACAGGAGGAGGGCACCCTCGGTGGACATATTCCTGGAGGTTGATGTTGATATGATACCTATAGAGGCAATCATGCCTAATCAGGTTAGTGGGCCCTTAGGTACATCAGTACCTCCCTCTTTTGAGACTCCTAGCTCTTCTGTTGCACCCCCTCCCCCTAGATCTACTGGTGGTACTTTTGCATCCCGACTCCCTTTCACCCAGGCGATACTCTTCAAGATAGGGCATTTAGCCCATTCTGCTGATGTGTGTGCCTCCCGGTTAGAGGTCGTTATTCCTGGGATGATCGAGAGGGACATTGTTACTGTTTTGACACCCCTCAAAGCTGAGATCGATATCCACAACTTGGCCCTGGATGCCTTGATGATGAGAGTAGAGGTGTGTGTAAGAAGGGCTAGGGAGCCACTGATGAGGTGGTAGCCTTGAAAGCCAATATTATCGAGTTGAGAAAGGATGTGGACTAGCTGAAGTCCACTGATATGTCCCTGATCTTTGGAAATATGGAGATCCCAAATGGTCCGAGCATTGATGTTCCAGCTTATTCTGATGTGCGTCCGGCTACCACCGGAGATGAGGTTGGAGCTGAGGAAGCTACTGCAGAGTCCGAGGATGAGAATGATGAGAAGCATCTAGGTGTTCGTGAGGATGTTGTCTATGAGGACCTGGCTGACTTGGAGGGTTATGATCGAGACTACAAGACAGGTATCGCTTCAGGATACTTTGATGGTGGGCTCCAGTGGAGCCAAGGATGCTGAGATACCTGACAATGATTCCCCAATAGTTGGAGTGACTGATGTGCAGACTTCATCCCAGGCCTAGCTTGGCAGGATGATTACTTTTTTCTCCCTCTCTGTTGTTTTATTGAATATTGGGTTCTTAGTTGCATTTGAGGTCAACTGCATTTTTTTATTGGTGGGATGAGGTATTTCCATACCTACCTCTTTCTATGGGCTGTTTTGTGAATATTGATTTCGCTTGTGTTTTTGTGAATATTGAGCTTATTGGGTTTTATATATATATCTTTGTTGTTGATAAATTGTGGCCCATTGTTTTGATAGAAAATGGTTTTTGAATCTAGTTTTTGAAATTTTTCCACCTCTTATGTGTGTGATTGTGGATGTTCTTGTGCAAATTTGAATGTCGGTTGCAGTCAATATTGATGACTTAAATAGTACTCTTAATTGAAAGAAATGAATCTGCAGCTACGATGAGGCAAATTAAGTTACATAGGCAATATATGAACTTTTAGCATCTCGTTGTGACTAGCCGGTTATCGAATGAGTCTCTTGTGATGAACATTGCAAGCTAGCTAGAAAGTGTGGAGTCTTGTTTGATAATTCTACTAATTCCTTGTGTGGTGAGGTTGTCTTGAACATTGTGCTTGATGACACCTAGAATTTTTCCCATTGGTCAGATTGATTGAGTGAATCAAGCAATTGAAATGATCTTAGGCAAAAAAAATTGAAGAGTGAGCCAATTTGACAATATACCTCTTTGTGGCCAACCGTGTGAGATGTGTGAACCTTTCTTGTAACCTTTTGAGCATATCCTTTTCTTGGAAGTAACTTGAACAACTTTGACCTCTTTATCCCATCACCCATAACCTTCATAAAGTATTGGTATGTTTGAATAGCCAACTTAGGCCAAAAGCCTAAGTTGGGGGGGGGGGGGGGGGGATGGGGAAAAAAAAGGAAAG
>JAJOOR010016614.1:0-22635 GCA_036250505.1 Solanum acaule
CCCCCCCCCCCCCCCCCCCCCCCCCCCCCCCCCCCCCCCCCCCCCCCCCCCCCCCCCCCCCCCAAAGTAAGACCCCTAGATTCTTTTAAAAGTTTGCTCAAACTAGTTCTAAATTGACATTCTATATTAAACTAATTCACTAATCATCATTGCTTTCATTATCATGTGACAAAAGAACCACATATTTCTATGACAAATCTGATTAATTTTCTAGTGATCTAATACAATTTATATAAGTAATTAACTTTTACTGTATTTCATTTTACTTCCTTCCGCGATTATTTTCCCAAAAAAAAGGTTTAATTATTAGGATTAAACTCATTTAGGTAAGTAAATAACAACTATATCAATAAATCTGGTTCCAAAGAAAATTTGGAATAAAAGTTATTATGTTTCCAAATGAAATACGTGAAATATGGTAGGTCATCTCTATGTATATTTAATATTGTCACTAAATCTGATTCCAACACAAATTAGGAATGCAACTAATTAGTTTCTCAATGAACTAGGAAATATTTTTCCAAAATAAATTAGGAATGCCATTTATTATTTTTCCAAATGAATTATGATATATGGTAGGTCATCTTTATATATAGTTCAATGTCAATCAAACTTATTATACACTGTTTATGCTTATTGTGTTCCTTACAAGAACTTAAATAACATCTCAACATTGTTTTTATTTAATTTGTTCTTTAAATTAGTGTTATTGAACAATGAGTAACTCACAAACTCATTCTTGATCTGGTGGTGGTATAACTTACATAAGTGAACAGATATGCTCTTAAGGGAAAATTCATGTAGTAGACAATCTACAAAGTCTATCCTCGCAAATTTGGAGAAATCCTCCAAATTATTCAAAGTCAACAATTGACCCCTTTCCAGTGACAAGAGGAAGGACTTTTCATCATCATCAAGATGAGAGGTATGTCAAAATAAGAACTCATCATGATGTTGCGTCTAAACATGATGACTTGAATGACTTGAATGGCAAGTGGCTTAGAAGCAAACAAATCCTTAGCAAATTAGGTGTTGGAGCTGCTGATAACATCCAAAGTTCAGATGCTAAGGGTTGTTGAATTGACAATAGGAACATCAAATTTTGGTCAAGAGAAGGCCAATGAAGACGCTCCTGAAAATAATCCCCAATACACAACTATTTGTGTTTGCAACAGTTGACCTCCATCCTCATTTTCATGAACTTGGGGCTGGTGTCATTGAATAATATGTCCATATTCAGCGAGAATATGTTTTTGGTTTTGTAAGATACAATAGTCATGTTGAAGAAGCTCAAGCTATTCAGTTGGGAAATGCTCAAAAAAAATAGTAAACCTAATAAGTGCTTGTGGGGAAGCAACCCTACTCCACTAGGAAACATCTCCAACCCTCTACTGCCTCCTAATATCGGATAACTCCCCAGTATTTCAGCTGAGGATATTGCAAACGTACTAGAGGAAGCTTGCTTTGGCTAAGAAGGACAATTCTCGTGTGTTGCAAGATTCATGGTTGAAATACCGAAGAGTTATCTGATAGCAGGAGGTGGTAGAGAGTTGGAGCTGCTTCATGCTAGAGTAGGGTTGCTTCCCCATGAGCACTGAACAAGTTCACCAAAAAAGGATTCGGGCATTTCCCAACTGAATAGCTCGGGTTGCTTCAGCATGGCTGTTGTATCTTACAAAACCAAAATCTTTGTCTCACTCAATACATATATATTCTTCAATGAAACCAGCCCCAAGTTCATGAAAATGATGATGGAGGTCAACTGTTGCACACACACACAATCCTGTACTAGGATTATTTTTTGGAGCGTCTCCATTTGCCTTCTCTTGACCATCATCTGATGTTTCAGTTGTCAATTCAACAACACTTCTAGCATCTGAACTCCGGATGTCATCACCGGCTCAAGCACCTAATTTCTCTAAGGATTTGTCTGCTTCTAAGACACTTGCCATTCATGTCATTCAAGTCGTCATGTTTAGACTAAACAACATGATGAGTTTATATTTTGATATACCTCATTATAACTTTCTCATCCTGACAACGATGAAAATCATAAAAATATCTAGTAAATCATACAAAGATCTCATTAAGTTTTTAAATACTTTTTTAATTATATTTAAAAACTAAGAATATTTCGAAATACATTATCTATCTATCTATATCTATCTTCTATACTACTTAAAAGCATGAACTCCCAAACATGAATGTTGAATTACTATAATACCCCCAATTAAAAATACTCAATTTATTTAATTATGTTATATTAAAAGTTGATACCTTTTCACATTAATGGATTGTGACTTTTGCGATGAGTTATGACTTTTCCAAAGGGTTGTGACTTTTTTGACGAGTTGTGACATTTCCGATGAGCTGTGACTTTTCCAAAGGATTGTGATTTTTTCAAAGGGTTATGTCTTTTCCAATGAGCAGGGACTTTTTTGAAGGGTTGTGACTTATCTAATAAGGCACAATCAGAACATATTCATACTACTATTTGTTAGCTATAAATAGAGGGGTTTCCTCTCACTTTTAAACTACAATGTTTTTAGGTTTTATAATCTTCTTCTTAAAAAATCTCAATTGTTATTTGCAATAGTTGATTAATTTTGAAACCCAACGAAATTCGAGGTACCACATAAGAAAGAGTTGGTGAAAAATTGTAGCAAATCATTCATCAATTCACACTCATATTTTACTTTGACGATTTTTATCACATACATACATCAATATTATTTATATAATTTTAGAACATTAATATTGTTTAATTAACCTATATGTTTTATTCATTAAAAAAGAGTAATTTCCTACGATTAGTCACAATAATGTCTACCTTCATGTTTCTTCGGTCATAAATCACAACGATTCACTCCTTATAAATTCTTGGGGATCTCTTTTTTGTGACAATTTGAGATCATTTTAAAAAATTATAAATAATTCATCCCCAATCCATTGATATGTTTCTCCGAAGTTCTTAGCATTCAAATTTAGGTATTGACTTTCTATTAATGAAGAAAAGAAGAGAACAAAGAAATATTCAATTATCTATGAACTTTGCTTCACACAAAAATCTTTTATATATAGTGCGCGGGAATTTTCATTTATTTTTCTTATTTTATTTCTTGAATAATTTTTTTTTGTGTTTTCATTCGAGAGAGAATTTATATACACACATTGTTGATTATTATTTCTAATAAAATAAATAGATAAAGATGTGGAGGAGACAATAATAATAAACAAATCTATATATATCTATCTATCTATACTACCTTAAAAGCATGAACTCCCAAACATGAATGTTGAATTACTATAATACCACCAATTAAAAATACTCAATTATTTAATTATGTTATATTAAAAGTTGATACCTATTCACATTAATGGATTGTGACTTTTGCGATAAGTTGTGACTTTTCCAAAGGATTGTGACTTTTTTGACGGGTTGTGACATTTCTGATGAGTTGTGACTTTTCCAAAGGATTGTGATTTTTTCAAAGGGTTGTGACTTTACCAAAGGGTTGTGCCTTATCCGATGAGTTGTGACTTTTTCAAAGGGTATGTCTTTTCCGATGAGCAGGGACTTTTTTTAAGGGTATTGACTTATCTAATAAGGCACAATCAGAATATATTCATACTACTATTTGTTAGCTATAAATATAGGGGTTTCCTCTCACTTTTAAACTAATTTTTTTTAGGTTTTATACTCTTCTTCTTAAAAAAATTCAACTGTTATTTGCTATAGTTGATTAGGTTTGAAACCCAACGAAATTTGAGGTACCACATAAGAAAGAGTTGCAAAACAAATTGTAGCAAATCATTCATCAATTAACACTCATATTTTCCTTTGACAATTTTCATCACATACATACATCAATATTATTTATATAATTTTAGAACATTAATACTCTTTAATTAACCTACATGTTTTATTCATTAAAAAAAGATTAATTTCCTACGAATAGTCACAACAATTTCTACCTTCATGTTTCTTCGGTCATAAATCACAACCATTCAATCCTTATAATTTCTTGGGGATCTCTTTTTTTGTGACAATTTGAGATCATTTAAAAATTTCATAAATGATTCATACCCAATCCATTGATATGTTTCGCCGAAGTTCTTAGCATTGGAATTTACGTATTGACTTTCTATTAAAGAAGAAAAGAATAGAACAAAGAAATATGCAATTATCTATGAAATTTGCTTCACACAAAAATCTTCTATATATAGTGCGCGGGCATTTTTATTTATTCTTCTTATTTTATTTCTTGAATAATTTATTTTGTATTTTGATTCGAGAGAGAATTTTTATACACACATTGTTGATTATTATTTCTAATAAAATAAGTAGATAAAGATGTGGGAGAGACAATAATGATAAACAAACACAAAAAGGCACATGATTGGGGTAAGATATTTCTTCTTTGTTTTTACATTTCTTATTCTTTTAACATCAAATGAAGGACTTTATTCCTAATTTTGCTAAAACATCAGGCATCAACGTAGTCCATTGAATTAGTAGTTTAGATGTTAAGTCTACTGTTTCAAAAATAGATTTTCACTTTTAATTATAATATGATAATATAACCATGATAATAATTACTTTTTAATAGATATGTAAGTAAAAATGAACAGAGAAAGTAAAGTGTTGGTGGCAAGAGATTTCAATCAAATGAAACACTAGGGTGAATATATCATGAACATATATGTTCGCCTTCCTTCTTCATTGGCTATGAATTGATCCACATATTTTTACTTTTTTATATTTATGTTGAGTATGATATTTTTTTAAGTATGAAATTCTTGTTATTTTGTGTTAATTTTGATCTAAGAAAATGTTATGTCACATGATACACTCTTTGCTAGCTATATAAATATGATAAGAAAAAAGTGAGTGTGGCAGACTTCCCCCTTGTTTGCCGATTGAAGAAAGCCTTATATGGCATCAAACATGCGAGAAAGGCCCTTTCTATCTTATTAGTCAAGCGCGCTAGCTGCAATCAAAAAACAGCGCTAACGAGCAAGAAAGGGGATGCGCTAAGGCGCAACGGCATTCGCGCAGCAGCTGCGCCCTTGCTTCTTGCTTTCGAGCCGGAGCTTGCTGGGTAGTGAAGTGGTCTGTGAAGGTTAAATAAGACTTGTGTTAAGCAAGCAGAGTAGTCAAGACAAAAAAGCAAGAAGCAGTTTTCGTTTGATCGACGGAATCAATCGTACTTTCACTGCTGTGGACCGGCTTTTATAAAGCACCTTTGGGCAGCAACTACTATTGGGATCCAATTTCGAGATCAATTCGACAATGAAACTCTTTAAACAATGATCTTATCTATGTCATTTCTCTTGACGCGATACAAAAGACGACTTTCAAGAGTCACTTAGCCCCTTGACCTCTTTTCTCAAAAAAGACGTTGTGTGGGAAAGTCGATCAAAGTCAGAGCAGGGAGGGAATGTTTATTTATAGTTGTTGTAGTATGACTTTTCATTTCCTGTTCGGTCTTTCAATAAGTAGTCAGTTGCAGGCGTAGTCAGAATTAACATTGATTGAAGTAGCTGTTGGAGAGAAGGCACCAGTCAGACCTGCAAGCACCGAGTAGTATGCAGCGGCAGTTTTCAATCATACAATGTTCTTAGTCTGACTTTTAGCGGTAGTCAGTTGTCCTCGTTCTCCTCTTTGAATTGCCCTATTGAGTTAGGGTCGGTGCTTGCAATAATGTCAAGCCGACGAGGTCAGGTACCAGTGGTTACAATAGTAAATGGGGGTTGGACACTAGTTGTGCGAGTGGAATGACCCAACTGGACCTAGTCAGCCCGAACCATTTTGCGGTTCTAGAGGACCCTGAACAAGAAGAGGCAAAGATGCCAAATCTGGACACTGCTAAATCGGAAGAGATTGCTCAGGATGAGTGTTTGGGTAACAAAGCCGATGAGGGTATAGTCAAGGAGAGAACTCCCGAGGAGAGTGATTTAGCTCATAGAAGCGAGGATCTGGAAGAGAGGATCAACTATGGCAGTGACTAAGGGGGACTTGTTCTGTGATAAACAAATGACTTCAAACCTCAGGGCATCCAAAAGAGGTGAACCTGAGAAGAGCAGTAAGAGTAAGCGTTCAAGTACTGGTGCTATTGATTTAAGAATCTTATGAATCAAGCACGGCACACTTTCTATATCTCTTCCGTCTACAAGGTAAACAGCTTAGCTTAGAGCACAGCGTGTTTGCCACCACACTGGCTGGCTGGTGCATTGGCCTTACCGTAAGAAGTCCGAGAGCGATATATCTCGTGACACACTCCACGTGGCATTTGTTTTTTAGAAAGTCCGTATAACTTCAAAAGAATCATTCTTTATGAATCAAGTACCATTCAAACAAAGGGTGCATTGCCTCTTTGAGTGAAGAAGAGAGGGGCTTTGTATAGACACTCTTGAGCCATGTTCGTCGCCCTAGGCTTACCATTCTTTCATTTCATTCTATTAATTGGCTCTAGCTCCAAAGAACATATACATGGAGCTATGTCGACTTACGTACGTCTTGTTGACTAAACGATCAGGTATACCACGCCACGTATCATCCACTCGGCTCAAGTCGAGGAGAGATAAAGAAAAATCAAAGATATGGTGATCGTGTCGTAAGACCTTGTTCCTTTCTACTTGACGTTCTTTATTTTCCTCGGTTTTTACCCCACGGAGCGGTAGCTTGCTTACTTAGCGCTTGCGCTAAGGATCTAATCAGAGTCAAACTTGGATTTGAAAAAAAAAAACCTTTCCCTTATTAGCCGGAGTACAAGTGTACTCTTTTTTCTTTAGTAAAGGCGGATTAAGCCAAAAAATCTTTTTTTTCAGACAGTGTCAACGTCTTCGTTAAGAGTCGCTCTGCGAGACATCTAGTAGTCTCTGACTTGGTCTTCGAATCCTAAGTCTCAGCCCCTTCCCGGCTTGCCTCGCTCTCAGGTTGGCCTTTCTACTTGACTAAGTAGTATTCCACTCGTGCAGTGGGTGTATGGGCTAGCCCATGGTGCGGTCAGCTATGATATACTCAACTTCTTCTTTAGTAGGTTTATCTACAACATCTGGTGGTGCCTTCGTGGGCACGTTCCTCTCTGGGGCCGTCTGGTCTAATTGAAGTCAACTGACTCGCATGGAATACGGGGTTCCTTTTCACCGAGCTGGTCGCTTGAGTCTATAGGCTACCTTTCCTATCCGCTTTTCTACAAGGTCTACTTTCAAAGCGGGCCAAGTCTTTAGGTTGTTTGAGTAGGTTTGGGCTAAGGTCGTTGCACTCCTACCACCTCTTGGCAAAGTAGGCTGATGGGCAAGCCCCCTCCTATCGCAATGGTGTGGGGCATCAGAGGCTGTTACCCCATGGCCAACTCGAAGGGGCTGAAGTTCGACACAGAGCTTTTTGGTTGTTAAGATATAGCAGGACTAAGCAACATCCAACAGCTCCAGTCCTTCTGGTTTGCACTAAAGTGGCTTAAGTAACCCTCGAGGGGTCCGTTTATTCTCTCCGTCTGAGCTTTCAAAGATATACCGACCTACGGCCTCTGACCATCAGATGTCGTAGGTCGTCTTCTAACATTACCGACATTTCAGGTTTTCATAAATTTCACATAAGATAAAAGCTTTTTTCATCATCAGAAACAACTAGATTTCCAACCTCTCGCATTGCATTACCATAACGAAAAGAAAAAAGAATGAAAAAAAAATAGATTGCGCTTGTGACTCGGGATAAACTTTATCGGTGGAGGAAAGGAATAGCGGTGGATTCCTATAGAGCATCTAGGAAAAAGCAGATTCAATCAGACGACAAATTCTTACGTGGTCCAAGGAAATCAAAGGTCCGCTTCCACGAATTTCATCTATATTAAATCTCTTAATATCAGAATAGCTTATATAGTCATGATTCAATTCAGGTCCATCTTGATTGATTTCTCATTTTTCAGATCTGATTGTAACAATGGAGAAGTAGGAAGACTTTGGCGATTCATAATAGAAGGGGGTATCTAGAATATCTATGTCCCAGGACGGACATAAAAGATGAATAATGAAAGATGAGGAAGATTATACTCTGTAGTGAGATAGCAGTTCTCCTAATCGACTACTTATTATGATAATGAACATTCCACTTTAAAACGAAAAAATGACTCTCCAGGCGGTTACCTTTTTTTTTTTCATATTCATATTTATATCCTCTGCAACAATTGTTGGGACGGACTTTCATGGAAAATGAAAAAGCCCTTTATCGGATTGGAAGCGATGACTTAAGCCTCTTTCTTCTTCTTATAGGGCGTTTAAAAAGCGTGACTCTTTAGTTTATTTAAGTTCCAATTTGGAAAATGAAAAGGCCTCATTTGATTCAAATGATCTTAAATCAAATTAATGATTCTATAAATAATACTTTAAATTTTATTCATCTTTTAATTTTTTAATTGAAAAGTCTAATGTTTTATATCACGATAGAACATCTATAAGATACTAGATACTCTCATAAGACAAAATCTATATGATATGTATGCGGCAAAATAAACGATAATTTTCTTTAGAACTAATTATTGACGTAATATATTTTTCACTATAACATTCTACTTATAAAAGTATTGGCATTCACTATATAAGTACACTTTTTGTTTTTGTAAAATTACATTTATATCATAGCCTTACTCAAATATTAAATGAATAATAATATTTTGTAAAAGATATCACGTTTAAAGATAAAATATTAAAATATTTATGACAATCGTTCTTAGTGTCATGAACATATTAAATTTCAAGTATTAATATCTAAGAGAATAATTGTACTTATATGGTGTCCATCATTTACAGTCATAACCTCAAGAGGAAAAGTTATTGCTGACCATTTTTTTATCTTGACTTTTTTTTTTAGTTTTGTTGGTTAAGTTTGTTTACCAAATTGAGTAAAGTAAAAAACAATACTACTTAAGAATTATCACTTTCTCCCCATATTAAAATCTTTTGAATGCATTTTGAAGTCTCAAAAAACAATTAACTCTATGAAAATCTATATTAATCATTTAAAAGAATTTGTCCAATATTTTTTCAGTTATAATTATTTACTAAAAAATTTTAATTTAGTAATATTAATTTTATTTTACAACATCATATACTTTATGATATGATACACAGGTGCAACACACGTGCCGTGAAACAATTTTTTATAAAATAGAACAACTAAATAATTATGAACAAACTAAGTCACCTGTTTGTTATTCTAGAGGGCACCGACTTGAAAAAAAATATAGGAAATAAAAACAATTACAAGTAATTAGGAGAATAAAGAAAACTTAAAAGTAGTAGTAGTTTTAATAATTGAGACTCCCCAACTTTTTCATGTATTAACCATTAACAATGAATAGAAAAGTAGTAATTGAAACATTAAAACTTTTCTAAATAAATAATATGAAAGGTTAAGAAGTAATATATGAAAAATACGTGATAACATTTATCGATCTATCTATATCTATCTATCAACTTATATATCTATCTATCTATATATCAATCAATCTATATATCAATCAATCAATGTAACACCCAGTATTCAAAAGAGGGAAACCTAGAAAAAAATTCAGAACTTACAGGTGCCATCCACGCAGGCCAGCCATGGTTTGTGGTTCAAGTGGGTCCATGGAAAGGCCAACAATAAGTTGTTCAGGCCATGGACCACGACTGGACCTACGAACTGATGGTGGGTCCACGGTCCGTGGTCCAGGAACCGTAGTTAGGCCAAAACTCTCTGACCACCAACGACGAGTGTGCTGGATGACCGTTGGTCAGTCCACGGTCCGTCGGTGGTGAGTTGTGGGTCAGGGTTCAGCAGTTAAGTCCAGAGACAGTTGGGTCTTTTCCTAATTAATTAGTTCTGATACTACGTCGTTTTACCCTTCACTAAGACCCCTATATAAGTATTCTCAATCCCCAAATTAGCCTATTCACTTCATTCTTCCAAATTCATAAAAGAAGAACTCCCCAAAATATTTCACTCTAGAAACTTGAAGAAGAAGAAGGATTCAACCTAGGGTTTTAAGTCAAGTTCTCAATTCCTCCATTAAAGGCTAGCATTTGGACTCAAGGTATGATAGTTTTAATCCATGGACTCCTTCCATTCATGAAGTTCCCAAATTCCTCTATTTCTAAAGGTAGAATTCCCTAATTGAGTTAGGTTTTTCTTCAATTATCATGGGTTCTTTTCATTATTGATTTAAATGATTGAATTATGATCTCTTATGCATTAATTGATGAAATACTACGATTTTATGATGATTTCCCCATGAACCCATGCAATCCCCATGTTTTCAAGACATGAATCATATGATGTGGGATTAGATCTTAAAGGAAGATTTTTATGAAATTAAGCATGTATTGCAAGCTTTACATGAATTTATGATGAAATCCATATCTAACCCAAGTTTTCTAAGTATTGATGATTGAAAGTGGGTTTTGAACCTCAAGAGGTAAATTATGGACTTCTGCATTTTCTTATGGAATCTATACGAATGTTTTAAGGGTGCTTTGAGAATAAAGTGTCAATGATGATGTTGTTGTTGTGTTGTTGAAAGGAAATTCCCATAAACACATAACTAGCATGATGTTAAAGGTTTTCTCACATAGAAAGGATTCTTAGGTTGAAAGCCATTCTCACCTAATTGAATCAAAGAGTAAGAGTTATCCTAATGAACTAGCTTGGATTGGTTGTCCAAGGACACTTTTCCATGAATAATGAGTTCAAGTAAGAAATGACTATTTCATGGGATTTATGCTTAGCACCAAGAGGATATTGATAATGAGATGGAAGCTCTCCCGTAGTAGAGGTCGGATTTCTAGAAACGATCTCATGAGATGGAAGCTCTCCCGTTAGTAGAGGTTGGGTTTCTAGTAGCAATCTCCTTATCCCTTAACTATGTGCCCCCATAGGTTGATTAGCTAGTGGATCCACTTAAACTGGAAGTTCATGGTTCTATCTTGGTGTAACACCCCAGAAAATTTTTGAGCTAAGACTCAAACCATATGGAGAAATGTGAATTTTCTAGTCGTGAAATAAAGCTTATGGGTTACTTGGCTAGTGAAAAATAGGTGCGCAGGAATCCTAAAAAGGTTAAAGCAATTGTAGTTTGGCAGGCACCAAGAAGGGTTAAGGAACTGATATCATTTCTAGGACTTGCAAACAATAACAGAAAGTTCATAGCAGGCTATTCAAAAAAGGTTTCCCCATTGACGAATTTGCTTAAGAAGAATGTGCAATGGGTTTGGTCAAAATCAAGGGAGAAGCCTTTTAACTCGTTAAAGAAGGTCATTGCTTCTTAACCAATATTATATTTGTGTGAGTTTGATCTACCATTCGAGGTGCACATTGATGCCTTTGATTATGTTTTTGGTGGTATGTTGGTGTAGGGTGAACATCGTGTTGTGTTTGAGAGATGAAAACTAAATCCTGTGAAACAAAGGTAGTTTGCTCATGAGAAATAGATTGTAACGACCTGATTTTTGTCATTATGGAAAAGTCAATGGGGAAAGAATTAGAGCCAGAAAAACATTTCGTAGTAACTTGAAATTTCCCAACCTTGTACAGATTTGGACGAAATCGGAGTCTTTAAGGTGTAGGGAAATGTGGTAACAATCGAATGATTTATTTATAATTATGGTTACATGAATAGTTAGATAAATCGTTAAAGAACCCGTACGATTTTATGGAATTGAATTCGGGCGAGTAGAACTCCCGAAATTGATCTTAGCGTAAAGGGTATTTTCTGATCGTCGTTGGTTAGAGGTGTGTTGTGAAATGGGGGTCTTGGAATTCTTTAAATAACTCACTAGCTCCGTGCATGCCACTTTAGCGGTATTGGTGTCGCTCTGGTGGTGTCGCTATAGCGGGGTGAGGGCCGCTGTGGCAGGTTTGATGCGACTTAAAGTCATAATAAACCCTTAAACGACCTTATTTGGTACTTTTCAATTTTTAGAGCTAAGAACGAACCCCAGGTGACTCCTACTCATTTTTCACCATTCTTGAGGCTAAAGGTAAGTTTTTCACTCCCCGAATCCATTTTTCGATCTATAGAACGTAATAGAATGGATAAATATTGATGGGGGAGGGTTTTGTTATAGATTCTATGGTGGAAACAACCCTATATTGGGTATTAGGATATTGGGTTTGGTCTAGGGTTATTGGGTTTGTTATAATTCGGATAATTAGACCTTTGATTGTTGATCCTTGCGTTAATTGTATGATTTTAGACCACGAACAAGCGGGAAGAATCCGGAAAGAGTAAATTCAAGTGCCTTAGGGGATTCAAGCTTGGATTTGAGGTAGGTGATTGTTGTGATTCTATGATTGTGTGATGTATGTTTGTTCTTGCTTCATTATGATACATGTATGTATATGAATGTTGAATTATTGATCACACTTGTTGTAAAAGAGATAGATGAATGATGATTACCATGATATCATGACTTAATTGTATGATCTGGAGGATATACTTGTGATTATGATTGTAGTGTGTTGAATGGATCTGTTGCCACGTTCATGCATAACTAACTAGGATCGGTTGCCACATTTTGACATAAATATGGGATCGGTTGCCACGTTTCGGCATAAACATTGGATCAGTTGCCACGTTTTGGCATAAATATGGGATCAGCTGCCACGTTTCGGCACACTAACTTGGATCGGGTACCACGAATCGGTATGCTAACTGTTTGGGTTTGGGTTCCATGAAAGGACCATTGAATTGGGTTCCGTGAAAGGACCATTGAATCATGTTGTGTATCTACTTGTGATGAGTTCGTTCATATCTAATGTTGATTGATATTGGAAGACGGTATGTTGCTCTAAATTGATATAACTGTGATATGTGAGAATCGTGAAGTTTTTCATTGTTCGTATATGTTGATGATATTGTATATGTTTGATATGTGCATATGATTATATTGTTGTATTGACTAATGTATGTTACACTTAATGGGATAGCCGCGTAATCCTACCAGTACACTATGGTTGTGTACTGATACTGCACTTGCTTGTTGTTTGTTGAGTACATGGCATCTTTAGGCGGCTATTGATAGACATCAGCTAGGTGACTATTGAGCGTGACCAAATTCAAGGGTGAACCAGTTCTTTCAGGCTGCCATAGATCTTTCTTGTTTAAGTCCACTATTTTCGAACTCAGACTATTTGTGTAAGGTGTTGTTTAGTTTTGGGGTTGTACCCTTTGTTCTTAGACTTGTCGTTAGTAGAGTTTTGGTACATTGACTTTCAGGTTCTAGGGGTTGAATTTCCGCATTAGTTTGGTTAGTTGTTTGTTAAAACCTTGGAGTTTATGGGGACTCCATTTTTCTAGTCATTTAAACCTGCTTCAGTTTCTTTATATGCCTTAGTTTTCAAAAATTGTTTGTTTGAGTTGTAGTAATGGTTCTCCCATCGGATGGTTTCTGTGGGTGTCAATCACGACGGTCTGGATCGTGACATAGATGGTGGCAATACTCCATTATCTTCAAATCTAGAGGGTGAATCAACTTGGATTGTACATACTTCAAACTCAACAGCTAAATTCAAAGAAGGCTAGATGGAAAGAGATATTGGTTTAATATGACTTTGTGACACGTAAAACCAAGTGGCGAATGCATTGAGTTGCAAAGAGGTGTTTGTTGTTCTTTATGCAATTACTAGACTTGAACCAAACTCTTTTGGTAAGTTAAGTTTAGTGTTGCATTCGACTCAAAGGGCAAAGAACTATTGTTCCTCAAGGTGATGGGATATGAAGGAAACATCTCAAAGAAACACATGATATTTTTTATATTGGACATCCAGGTGTTGAAAGGATGATGGCATTGCTATCTTGAAATTATTTCTGACCAAAGATGGATGTGACATTAAGGCTTATGTAAAGTCATGTCTAGTGTGTCAGCTAGACAAGAATGAACGAAAGAAGGAAGCTGGCTTATTAAAGCCTTTATCTATAGCGGAGCATCCATGGACTTTTGTTTCAATAGACTTCATTAGTGGATTTGTAAGAATAGATTGTAAAGCGTCGATCATGGTTGTGGTTGACAGGTTCTCAAAATATGGCATCTTTATTGCTTCCTCTACTTTATGTTTGTCACGATCTGAGACTACTCCCCTAGTTGTAACACGGTACTTAGAGTCACAAGTGACCCCAAACTAACCCATTGTCTGACATGACTCTAAGATTTGAGCATAAACAATAAATATCTTACGCTAAAGCTGAATCTAAATAGTTCATCAAATCCAAACCATTTAAAGGTAATAAATAACATACTAAAACATAAGCTGAATTTAATATCTAACTATCTGAAATCCCTTACTAAGATGAGTTACTAGGATAAACCCCCAACTAACTCTACTGTCTAAAAACTGAAGAAAACACATTACTCATATAAATAAATATAAAGGTCGTCCTCAAAAGATGAGGGCTCGCCAATGGTGCTACAATGCTGATCGGAGATTATACTAACTGCGAACTAGATACTAAGCGTCTAAACCTAAATTATAAAATAATATACTGTGAAGAGTATGCGGTCAGTACTTTGAATGTATTGAGCATCTGAGATGTGCATGATAAAACTAATAAATTGAACATGATAAATCTAAAGTAATTAGTTGAATAATAGGAACTAATGCAATGAGGACCACGTAGTAAAATATGAAACTGATAAATACTAAAAATAATTGAAATAACTAGCTACAAGGTCATGCATCACATGAGACTGGATTGTGGGAGCTACAAATAACCGTCATATAACCATGTGAGTTAAACATGGAATTTGATGTATAATCCCTATGGCCAAATATACCTTACTAGGGTATAGAGACTGATCTAAGTTAATGTCCATAAGGGACTAATGAGTCAGTCCTGGTCTGACGGGTGGCCCTTAAAATTCTATGGTGACACATAATTTTGGGACTAAGGGATTGCTACTAAAGATCTCAGTTCTAACTGATGGGTGAACCTTCATCCCTAGGTCCACTCGATGCTAAGTAATAGTCCCAACAAAAAACATTAGAGATGGCAATGGGGTGGGTTAATCTTAACCCGCCCCGAATAATAAGTTTTTTTCATTTTCAACCTGCCCCACCCCTCCCCACATAATTTTTTAAATTTTTTTCTTTTCTAATTAAGTTTAAAAATAAAAATCATAAAAATAAATTTATTTACTCATTAAGTTTTATTAATTTAATAGATAATGACTTAAAATTGTATATTTTAGAGGTCAATTAGGAAGCATGTAAGAAACTATATTAGTTTATATTGAACAATTATTATTTACTATCTTGAATATTTTAGTAAATTTAAAGAAACTATCTTAACAGATAATGTTCTACCACTCTTATAACATGTAAAAAGTTAAAATTAAGTCTGAAATCGCACAGACCCGCAACTCACCCTATCCCGCATTAGTTTTAAAAAATCACTTCAACCCGCCCGCATCCCTCCCCGCCCCGCATAACCTTAAAATTGTCTGACCCTGCATAGCCTTAAAATTGTCCCACCCTGCATAGCCTTGAACCCGCCCCGCCACATTGTTGTCCCTAGAAAACATGTTGATTATTTGATAATATTACTAATCTGATAATACTGAATGATGTTGATAAAACTAATAATATGAATAGCTCATGAATACTGATAATTACTGATAGACACTTTATCTGAAAGCATCTATAATCATAGGAAACTTATAATCTGAGTCAAACAGCCTAATCTAACATAGCTCTGAGACATGAAATATCTATATACTGAGGCTACAAGAAAAAAATACTATTTACAAGTATTGAATTTAGAGATGAAATCACATAATTAAACTATTCATGAAGAAAAATGTTAAATTAGATAATGAAAAATCATACTTTACATGAGAACCCTAATTTTTGTAGAAATCATTAACTGAAATATTAGATTCACTTTAGGACTCAATGGGTGAAAGGATATCCATTGATGAAATTCCACATACCTGAAATGGAAGCCCTGGCTTGATTTCTTGAACTGGAGCTTGAAGGTGAAGAACCCTAGTTCTTGCTTAGGAGGAAACTTGATCATAATGAATTTGATTTTTTGGGTATTAGGCCTGAATGGGGAGGGTTAGGTAAAAAAATTCCCATTAATCTCACTTAATATAGGCTAAAACAACATAGTATAGAGACTAAAAGAGTGGGAAAAAAAATACCAAAATGACCCTGAAAGAAAACCAACATTGACAACTTTCATGAGACCATCTACGGTCTGTGGATTAATCTATGGGTTGTAGATACCTATGTAGAAATCCGGCCATTTTTTAGTCTCTGAAGTTCCATTTATGAGACATGTCTATGGTATGTGCTTTCACTTACAGACCATAAACAGTGTGCGTAAAGGTCAAGCTAAAACGAAGTTCCGGGAGTTTGTTTCATGGGACCTTATCTGTAGTCCGTTTTATGACCCATAAACATCTTCCGTCAAACTTAGGCTAAAATCCTTGCTTTCTTAAGTTGATATACGGGTCTTATATACGGTTTGTATTTCCCTCTACAGCTCGTAGATTGCGTCCGTAAAACCCAAATTTTTTGCAGACTTAAATTTTTGAAATCCCATGATCTGTACTTTAGAACTTTTGGGTGTTAAAATGTCATCCCTAGGGAACATTCATCCTAGAAAAGAGCCTAACTAACTTGTAAAGAGTAGGGAAAGGAATGTAATCTCAATACTGAAAACTAAACATTAACAATTAGTGGGGTGACTGACTTTGGACCGATAGTACATGATGACTTCTATTTCATAAACATGCAGGCAAACTAAGACATGGAGAATAACAAAAAGACATGGAGTTGAATGGAATTGCTAAGGAGGAACTATTACCTCACACTATAATTGTAACTGAACTGGACAGAAAGATGCACGGGGTACTTGGCTATCATATTTGATTCTACTTCTCAAATAGCTCCCTCAGCTAATTGATTCCTCTAAAGGACTTTCACTTAAGTGACTTCCTTGTTTCTGATCAATTTACAAATGTGATAGGCACGAATTTTGACTAGGACCTCTTCGTAAGAGAGAATATCTCACACCAACAATCTTTAAAGGCACAAATGAAGTCCGATCATCACCAATACGTTTCTTCAATAAGCACATATGAAACACTTGATGAGTCGAAGCCAAATTTGTACATAAATCCATCTCATAGGACACCTTACTAAAGTGTCTTAGATTTGCACTCATTTAAGGTCCATTTAGCTCAATAACTAGTATCTTCAATGCCTAGTTTTGTCCTACTCTAATAGAATGTTGATGATTTGCAGCTATGAAGACAATTGGACAAGGCAAAGACTAATGTTTGAAAGAATGACCAAAAATATAAATAGAAGTACAAAATAAACATTGTTGATCGCCTAACAAGAAGGGCGGATCGCCAACTAAGCACGACCTCGGCCAAATTGACAGGGAATAGCACTTTTGTCTATCAAAGATGGTCAGCGGACTCCAGTAGAGACGGTGATGCACCGAATGAAACAACGATCCTCACACAACAAAGCGACAGTGTGCAAAGCAAAGACTGAATGCTCAAAAGGCGAACAAATGTGGTAATCGACAATTCGCTGAAGGTGAAAGGCTGACTCAATCGAGTTCACCAACTGAGGTTCAAACACCTGAAGTCTAGAGCATTAGAAGGTGAGCTAAGGACAGAAGGGTGATTCGCCGACCAAGTTTGGCGAGCCCGACTAACATCACCGATTCAGTCGTGAAATGGATTTTGGGAAAGTATAAATAGCTCAAAGGATACAGATTTCATAATTTCCATTTTGAGTTCCGAAAGTTCTTTTTGGAGAGAATTCTGAGATTTTTAGAACACTCTACCTTTAAAAAACACTTTTCTAGCTTTTGGGGTTTTACAACTTGAAGTTTGAAATTGATAAATTGAAGTTGAATCCAAAGTGAGTTTACTTGTAATTGCTTGATTTCAAGTAACCCATGACCTCTTTCATAGAAGGTATAATCTCTTTACTTTTTGTGATGGGTGGCTAAAATCCCAAGATCTAGGGGTGCTCAAATGGGGTTGGGTGTTGATTTAATATAGTGGGTATTGTGCTATGCTCTGTTTTGTTGTTGTTCATACATGAATTTGGTATAGTTACCATGGGGTTAACTTAAGGGTTAAGGTTGCAAACTTAATTCCTACTTTCGATCTCCTGTTGATGCTTGAAAGAGATTAATTGGAGCGGGTAATTAGTTCATTTGAATGATGTAGTAATAAATTTTGTTGGTAAATAAATTTGATAAAAAAAAAATAATGAATTTGGTGAATGTAAATGGTAAAGTAGGAATTGATTTAAAGTAATAATATATTTTATGTTTATGAGAATAATCGTTATATGAGATATTTATGTTTTAAAAAGTAATGATATGAATTATAATTGTTTTTACATATGAAATAAAATTGTTAGTAGATATAAATTAAATGTTCATTTTTTTTTTACAAAATATAAACTTGTGGGTCAATTTTTGTATTTGAAAAATCTCAAACTATGTTTTTTAGAGAATTTAGGATTTCATCTCATGATATGAAATCAATGTGAAATCACATGTCCAAATATTGATTTAATCTCATGATTTCATATCGCGATATGAAATTGCATGTCCAAATGACTACTAAGTACATGGTATTGTACTCTTCTTTTCTTAAAAACTCAAGTGTGATTTGCAGTTGTTGAGTGAATTTGAAGTTTTGCAAAATTTGTGTTACCGCTATTTTGCATTGTTCTATCCTACGCGGATACATTCCATAACTTTGAATGCTTGAGGGGAACAAGTTCCTTGATAACATGACACTGAATTCAATGAGCTCTATTTTTAATTATTTTATGTTTTTTTCTACTATGATTATTTATTTAATTGTTCTCATACACATTCTTTCACTATTTGCACAACACTTTTGCAATTATGGTAGTCGCATAACCGATATCTTTAAAGACGTGATTCTTCTATAGTTATTTTGTCAAACATGAAAAGTAACCATTTATTATATTAAACAAGGTTCTCTGTATACACGTTCATGTAATCACAATAGATTAATTCTCAAAGGATATGCTAGAATTCTTACGATACACTGAATAATTGTTAACATCACTAAACAAGCATCACTAATCTAAACCCTGCATGTCATGAAACTTGGACTAAATGATAAACAAAAATATTGCCTATATATATTAAATACACATATCATCAATTCCAAGATGTCATTGTGCAATAATTCCGTTAAATTACATAGGATTCAGATGTTTTTGCTTAAGTTGAGATGGGGCCGGCAGTTGTTATTTTTATAACAAGTTGAGTGAATTATTCTCCTCAGTGCTTAAACAATAATTACTAGTTGCTTAATACAGATTAGTGGCCCCCGCAAAAACAAGATTAATTATATTAGTTCAAACAAGAAGAAAAAGGGATAACAAATTATGTTAATCCATTACAGCATCCATCCTGGAATGAATCCATTAATATTATGAGCATTTGTTACTGCATTAACCTCATGATTTGCACCCACATTTGGACTGTATCTGCATGGAGAGCAATAAATATGAGTGTATTATTATAGATATATACAAGCAGTGGGGAAAGATATTATTTCTTGTTATTGTGCGTACATATTATTCTTTTCCTGCAAGATTTCTTTTATTTTGAGACAATAATCTATCGAAAACAGTTTATTTACCCACAAAGGGTCATATATATATGCGGACTATCCTCTCCTCACACTACTAGAAATAAAGATTTTTCTCATTGCTAATCAGTGGAAAATTTGTACTATAGAGCATGATTTTTCCCATTCATTTTTCACCAAACCACACTTCACTTAGGAAACAGATTCTCACTGACATAGTGAGAAGCTTCCTAAGTGTTTCATATGAAACAATTATTCCTTCTATCCCAATGTATATGAATTACTTTCCTTTTTAGTCAGTTCTAAAAAGAATGACACATTTTTATATGGCATAATACATAAACATGACCCTTAACTTGGCTTCAGCAGATAACTATGCCTTCTAACTTTGAGTGTGCATAAGTAGATACTTAAACTTGTATAAAATTGAGCAAGTAGACACATGTGTCCTACATAGCATAATACACGTAGAATGCCATATATGACTCAAAATTGCAATGTAGGGTGCCATGTAGGATGAATGTGTCTATTTATTCAATTTTATACAAGTTTAAATGTCTACTTGTGCACATCCAAAGTTCAAGGTCATAGTTGTCAACTGACACCAAGTTAAGGGTCATATTTATGTATTATGCATTTTTATATTATGTAACAATTTAACTTTAAAATACTCATTTACAACCACATATATATCTATCACTTATTTTAGACTACAAGTTTTAAAGGTCTTTTTTCTTTCTTTAACTCTATGTCAAGTCAAACTAACTCGTATAAAATGGGATACGTACCCGAATTGAGGAGATGAAGAATTCAAACCGAGAGGTTGAAAGAAAGGTTGTGCAGTTTGTGGAGGGAGTCGATTGTATTCCATTGTTTGTCCTCCATTATTTCCCCATGACAATCCAAGTAGAATTCTAGCTGCACTTTCTTCCAGCTGATCACAAACAATTATTCATTAAAAATACAAAAGAAGCAAATGATCCATCAACTTAATTAATTAACACATATATACGTACCTTGTTACTAAGTTGTTTATTTGCATCTTCCAGCATTTGCTCCTAATATATTATTTATATATTAGAATTTTGTATATGCTTTTGATGGGATAAATGAATTTTGTGATGTTAAGGTAGTGTACCTTTTCCTGAAGGTCTGCCAGCTGATCCAGCATAGATTGAGTCTGACAAAGTGTGCACTTACACATTATAAAACTGATTGTTGGAAAATGAACTTTACACCAAAATCATACTAGCTCCTCCCTCTTTTCATTTCAATTTATATAACTCACTTTCCTTTCTAGTCGGTCCCAAAAAAAAGGACACTTTTTATATTTCTTCTTATTGAAATGATTTATAATCATACAAACTTCTATTACGTATTTTAGACCACGAATTTCAAAAGCACATTACTGCTCAAGCAAGCTAAGCTTCACATGACCCAGAGGAAGCCAAAAGTAGACCCTCTCACTCGGTATTAGTCTATCTTTCTTAAACTTTGTTTCAAGTCAAACTAACTCATATGTGTGTGGAAGCTTGTGTTTATCATATCACGGCTTCCTAAGATTCTAACACAAGAGCTATTATTGCTACGAAAGTTTATTGGTGGAGCAAGAAAAACGGAAATGAAGATATAGGCTAGCTAAATACTCTCAAATCTGTGTACAAAAATTATCGTTTTGGTACCGTACCATTGAAGAGGAAAATCCCCCCCCCCCCCCTCTAATCATGCCTCAAAGAAGACACACAAAGACAAAGATGACTATCGAGGCATGTCACGTTGTTATGGACAGGCTCCTATTGTAACTAAAGAATAGATGAGCGTGACACATGACATTAAATCCTTACAATATTTAAGTTTGAAGTATTTGGATATACCTTCTTTGATCTAATTTTCTTCAAAGACGCATCCAATTGGTGCTCAAGCTGCTCAAGTTCTTTCGAGTTTAGTGTGCCCAAATCCTCTCCAAGAATATTTCTATTAAAGCCATAATAATTTTTACAAATCAAAAACTTATGTAAAGCTAACTAATTTTTTTTTTCACTGAGTTAACCCTTGTGTTAAAAGTATACACGTTAAGGGTGATTTAATTACATCACTAATATCTTACCTTTGGGAACGTTGAAGGAGCTCAACTCTAGCTTTTAGCCTCACATACTCATTGTAGTTCATCTGTTCGAAAGAAAAAAGCATTGAGAAATACAATTAATTCATAAAAATATGCTCTCTTTAATAGCATAAATTTTTAAATGAGATGGTCACAGTTCAACATGATATCAAAGCAGATAGAAAGATCGAATTTCACTGTCACCCATATCAAAAATGAATTTCCATGATGATAAAAAAGAATCAAGTGCACACGTGACATTTGTTAAGGAAAATTGCTCTTTTGGTTCCACTATATGTGTAAATATGTCACGTGACTAAACTATGGAACCATGCTGTACTTGAATTACGTTCCCAGCTTAATTATCTTTACGTATTTTCCATGTATTTCAAGCTACAGATTTTGTTAGGCTTTAGGAAAAAAAACTCAAATACTATCTCTTAACTAATTCTATGCAGTATTAGAATAGTATTCACCAAACATAATCAAAATTACTATAAAGTCAGAGCCGACTCAACAACATTGGGGGCCTAAAGCCAAATGATAGAGAGGGGCCCTAAAAAAAATTAAAAAAATTCATCTTATATACTTTTATTTAAAATCTAATTTTCTAGCTTTTTTAGATGCAAATTCATTAATTACTGTTTTATAATCGATTTGTTTTACTAATTCTTTTTCAATTGATAATATAGCTAATCCATTCAATCTCTCTTGAGACATTGTTTATCTTGGATAAAATTTTATCAATTTTAGTTTCGAAAAACTTCTTTCAGCTGAGGCAATGGTTACAGAAATTGTTAACGTTATTCTATAAGCAATACATGCATTAGGAAAAGAATCAAGTCTTTTTATTTGATTGAGTATTTCCATTAGATCATTATTTTCTA
>JAJOOR010016615.1:0-18234 GCA_036250505.1 Solanum acaule
TTAAAATGGTCAGCCTCTGGCCAACAACTAGCTAGTGGTGGAAATGATAATCTCCTCCATATATGGGACAGATCAATGGCTTCTTCCAACACATCAACTGAGTGGCTTCACAGGCTTGAAGATCATACAGCTGCTGTTAAGGCCCTTGCTTGGTGTCCTTTTCAGAGTAACTTACTAGCCTCTGGTGGTGGTGGAGGTGATAGGTCCATTAAGTTCTGGAACACCCATACTGGTGCTTGCGTCAACTCTATCGATACGGGCTCTCAGGTTTGTGCCCTGCTATGGAACAAGAACGAACGTGAGCTCCTAAGTTCACATGGTTTCACAAAGAATCAGCTCACTCTTTGGAAATACCCTTCCATGGTAAAGACAGCCGAGCTTACTGGTCACACATCCAGAGTTCTTTTTATGGCACAGGTAAATGATTCTTAAGTAATTTTGTTGCATTTTTTGCAGTACACAAGAAAGAAAGGAACTAATTTTCTGGTTTAATTTGTTGCAGAGTCCAGATGGTTGCACGGTGGCCTCTGCAGCTGGGGATGAAACTCTTAGATTTTGGAATGTATTTGGTACTCCTGAAGTTGCAAAGCCTGCACCAAAGGCAAACCCTGAGCCATTTGCTCACCTTAACCGTATTCGGTGAATTGTGAGGGACACTTTATATTGTGAGAGTGATTGAATTTCTGTAAAGTCTATTCAGCTCAAAATGCTCATGAACCAGACAACTGCTGTATTTAATTGTGTAAAAAGAGATACTTCGGTTCATTTTCCTGTATTCGCTGGTGGAGTTTGTGTAAATGGAGGGAGTTATTTGCTTTCTTAAGTTGCTGTTGTAATTTTTCTTCGTCACCTATAGTGACAAAAAAGCATGTGCAAAAAGGTTCCTCAGCATAAAAATATTGTATGATAGTGAAACTACTTGGAGAGGTTCTATAGTGACAAAAAAAGATGCATATACATTTCTTTACTCCCAAATTCGGCGTGAACAGATGCCCTTGTTAAGCATTTCCTTATCAAGTTTTCTTGTTAAACCCCAGATGTTTTAAATAGAGCAGCGCTTCCGTTGGTCCTCCACAAACCAATGAAAGATATGTGAAGTTTAAAATTGGCCTCGAGTATTAAAAATGTGTCCCTCCATCAGTCCCATTGTGTTTTTCCTTTTTCAACTCTATCAACCTGCACTTTACAGGAACAATATTCCACAGTTTCCTACTTTTGAAAATCTGCGGGTTCTATTTAGGGGTGGCAATTAACTCAGCCCAGTTTGATCCATCCAAATTCAACAACCCAATCCGCCCATTTGACTGGAGGACCTATGTGAGAAGATGCCAAATTACATTTGGGACCCTAGGAAGATTCCTATATATAGGAGAGGGAAATACTCAATTATAGGGTGGTTATGCTATGAACTTGTCTCTTATTTCTTAGTTGCTTAGATTAATCTGGAACCTCCCTCCATTCTTCCTTTTTATTTCGACTTCTTCTTTTTGAAGGATTTGTTACTAGTTTGGAGCAATCAGAATGATGAACTCTTATAATTGTATGTGTAATTCTAATTATCCATTTCAATACAACATGGGTTCATTACATCTTCCATTACATATTTCTCTGAAGTTCTTAAATCTGTCAAGTTCTTTCTGTTTATCAAATTTTCAGCAACATTGAAAGAGTAGTTTCTAGTATATTCTTTAGGAGAATTTGGATGGTACAACTTTCCTTCCCCAACACAGAGAGAACTTGATAGAAGTAAAAGGCTCATATTATTTATAATACAATAGACTCATAAATATTTGATAGAAGTGCAGGAATAGTCTTATTCTGCACTCCTTACTACAGATTCAAAGAACTTTAAACATAAGCTGGCTTCTCAAGATCCTCGAGTGGGCGGAAGAAGGCCTTCTGTTCCAACACAGAATCTACACTAGCACTGGCAGGCCTGATACTGATATGATGATGATCAGTGGCTGGTCCAAACACACCAGTATGAGGATGAGGAGTCCAGTACTTATCCGATTTTGCCTTGATCACTTCATCTGGCACCACAAAAGGCTGCACAGATTCCTCCAGATTCTTATCGTATACTGATGCGTGCACTGCCCTCCTGCACACAAAACACACATATAAACAAGAATGACAGAAACTACCTATACACGAGAGGCAGATCAACGATTTGAACTTTACAACAACAAATTCAATTTCCTGAGTTCAAAATCAATTAAGTACTACTACTTATCTAGTGATTTTTTAATACATATACAAGATCCGAGCCAAAACTATACCTGGTAGAGAGGATAGTCGAGTTAGTAGAACTTCGATTAATATGGTTCAAAAATCCCTTCCTCAAGCTAGCGAGTCCACGGTTCTGTAAATTGATGGCCATTCAAATATGGATTACTAGTTTTTTTTCTTTAAAAAAAGGATTAGAGTTCTTAATTACTAGTATTAAGAAGCTCTTTTCAACACAATAAAACAAATGCGAAAGAAGAATTAGATGAAATGCTCAATGTAATGATGATTTAGAGTCTTTGCCTCTATTTCTCTATTTATAGAGAAAAACTCAGACTTCAGAGTGGACTACAGTAACAACTTACCCATTATATTAATTATATTATTGTTGTATAAGTATTAAACAAAGATTACCAAAGATGTATTAGCAATAATATTTGATTACTCCGCATTAATTGAAAGTCATCTCTGTGCCGTTTCATTTTTTTGGTCACGTAAAGTCTGTGGACTAGAAAAAACAAAAAATTCTGTTTTTTCCTGCTCTACTAACATTAACTACTAGTTCAAAATCATTTTTCAATTCAATTAAATAAGTACTTGATAAGGATTGACTGATTGAATTAATATTGGGAGCAATAAAAGTGGATTGAAATAGTTGCATTTATTATGGTGTTTTTTACTACATTATTTCTAAAAGTCATTATGTATATATGAGTAATTGCATAATTTATGGCTAAATATATTTAAATGATGAGAACCATCGTAATTTTTTATTTATGGTAATGAGGCTCATACTTAAACCTCTGTCAGCTATGATGTTATATTAAACTAAACAAATTACTTAAATCATGAGAATATAGTGGCATGACTTTAATATTTTAAACATGTCAAGTACTGGTGAAGGTGGATGGCTGGATAAAACTTGTGACTATATAAAATAGGGGGCTTATTATATTGCAAATAATAAATTGGGATATCCTGATTTTGATATTAAATTAAAGAAATGGATCGTGGATCTAACTCAATCTCAAAAATTAACTCGTGAAGAAAAGATCGTCCAAACTTATATAAAGAATCCATGTACCCGTCCTACAAAGTGGGACTCCGACTTTTTTTTTTTTTTGCATAAAATTGAATCGAAGAAAATACTAAACAAAAGATCTACTCTTATTGATTTTTTTAAGTTAATAGTCTTGTTTTTATCGACTATGTAATAGTAAGGTCCCAATTAGAACTCTTGATAAAGCCACCAGATTAATGTCAAAATTCACATGTTTAATTATTAATTTAGGTAGATTAGCATCTAAGTGCGACATGATCTGATATCAAAAGATTTTTGCATAGATCTCACCACTCCCACAAGCGAAAACTAAACTTAATAATAAAATTAAAAGGTATGATAATTGAAGTATAATGACAAAACTCAAAGGTAAGGTACGATAACTTTATAACAAACTTTTTCATGTGTCATAATCTTGGTGAATAAAATAACTTGATACCTATTACTAGTGAGAGATGACAAATACTCCGTGAAACTAATTTAGATATACATATATCTAATAATCCAAACACTACGGTTATAAAAAAAAAAACATGTTGCAACTTGCAAGGATCTCACAACTTCCACAAGCAAAAATTAAACTTTATAAAATGAAACTATAAAATTCTTTCACGATAGATCGTGAATCACCATTAAATGATAAACTTATTTTTAAAAAACAGTATGTATTTTAAAAATAGTTGAATTCCAAGATATTTACGTTTCAGTCTAAATTGTTAGGCCAAAGAAATAAGTAGTGCAACTAAAATATATCTTAAAGTCTTATTTAGGAGCCTGGTAACCAAGTTTGAAAATATTCACTTATAGTATACGATGAAAAATATTACTAATATAAAAATCCACTCAACTTATGGTATGCTACTTATTTATTGTAGCAGCCAAAAGGTAGTAATTGTTGATGGGCTGAAATAATCCCCACCCCATGTCGTACGCCTCGTACCCGTTTCATTCGACTTAGAGATGACAATGAGACAGAGAAACGCGAAATAAGGTAAAGTTAAAATTGAAAATAGATAAACGAAATAAGATAGGTTAAAATTTTAACAAGTCAAAATTTGCCCGTCACGTTTTATTTACATTGCAATTGGACGTATAATTTATTTTTGTGAGTAGTGAAAATGTCAATTATTGAACAGATTATTTTTGAAGATGAAAATATTCGTATTGAAATAAAAACAGAAGAAATTAAAGGTAAAGGACATATGCAAAGTTATTATTCTATTAAACGTGTGGTGGTCACTTATAATACTAACGTGAGGTTGAGCACTAATTATAATATCCATTGATCGATTATTGCAGTATTTATTCTGAGACTTTAAGTAGCAACCGATAATACATTTAATCTAGTGGGATAGGAGAATAAAATGACATTAAATTGTACTTTCCTCAGCAACATCAACACGTGTTACATTTATATAATCCCAAACCTTAAAACATTTGGATTAGAGATTAATAAAAAAGAACTTGTATTTAGTAATAATAGTATATATAATATTAGATCATATCATATACTAATAAAATCATAATTTTAAGTTATAGTAGAGTGAGTTGTATTACGTACATGCTCAGGATGACAATGGAGCAGAACAAGACAGGATTTAACAGGGTGGGTTAGGCAGGAAAAGATTTAAACAAGACAGGTCAAATTAAAACACATTTTTTCAGAAAATAATGCACGGGGCTAGCTAGGCAGGTGGTAGGGAAATAACTGACCAGAACAAACTTCACAACCTAATTAAATATGTGTGAAATTAATAATTAAATTGATAAGACTTTAATTAAATACCATAAAATACAGGTTCCTCCATCAGTTGGAGCCTCTGGACTCTGGCAGATTAAACAGTACTACTTAAGCCTCTGAACATTAAAAAAAATAAAGTGATTGAGTGATTGTTGGATCAAATATTACTAGAAAATATGAAATTAGCTATTAAATTTATTCGTAATTTAATCCTCAGTTAATCCATCCTTAAATAGCTCCAAGCTAATTAGATTTTCTTATATAATTCGTCGCTAAATAACTCCTTGCCAATTAGATTTTTTTTATAATTCATTGCTAAATGGGATTAGCATGAGATTTTTGTTGTTTAGCTATGAAATTTTATCTGTCGCTAATTCCGTGTTTTCTGATACTGAAAAACATAGTTTATAGAAATGTTTGATAAGAAATTGTTGATTTGGTGACTTTGAAACGACGAAAGATTGCATACACTATCGATATAATTTAAAAAACAATATATAGTATTACGTTAACATTATTAATTATAACTTATTTCCAAGTTATTAATATATAAGTTATAATGATTCATAGGTAGTTCACTCACATGTTACATGCGTCAATACATTTTACACGGTCAACATATAAAGCTTAAATTCCTACCTTTTAAAAACTGTACGTTTATAAGTACTCCACATGTCTGTGAGAAAGGATAAATGGGAAGAGAATCTTATTTATGGAATTTGAATCCTCTTCACATTTAAACCAAAAAAAAAAATCTACATAATAAGAACGTTTTTTTGGTAATTTCTTTTAAATCTATTCCTTTCACATGTCAAACAGCATGCTTCATCCCTGTGATGTTGTATCATCTTTCGATGCAAACAATAATTTCTTTATAAAAAATATGGAATAAAATCTAGCCTAAAAAGTTATAGCATATATTTTAATTAAAAGAAATAATTTTGAGGAGCTAAAATGTCCTCTTAGGAAAAGAAAATTAGCTAGTCAACAACTTCCAGTTCTTGTTCTGTTGCATGCATGGCAAATGCCAATTAATTAGTGACGTATATTATGGGCTACTTGCCCACTTAATTACTTAAGAAAAAATTGACAAAATGAATTGTTTTGTTTAATCACCTTTAATTAATAAAGTAATTAATTTGGATTTGATTAGGAAGTTTGTACGGTCCCTTTGCTAAGAGCTACAAATTGTTATGTGATCTACTGTGGTTTTAACTATAGCGAGGACATAATTTTGATGGTCGAAATTGAGTAGTGATAATAGCAAGAGTACTAAAAATAGTGGAGAAAGTAAAAAAAAATTGCTAGGATATTCAAGATTTAATATGTTTGTATAAAATATAAAAACTTTAAACAGGAATTAACGATTGATAAATATCATAGCTAAAAATCAAAATTTATTGCTAATCTTGTTTAGTGATGAATTATCATAAAATTATGTTTGCTACAAGCAATTTAGTTGTGGCTACGTACACCACTAAGGCACCAACTAAAAGAAGGTTAATAAATAGCTAAAAGTTATATAAAAGTAATTAGTACGTTCGATAAATCATCAAAAAGTTGCGTGGTTGGGCGGTGCTAATCACCTTCCGCATTCTTAAACAGAGAAAATGACATAAATGGTCCCTAAATTATTATAGTAGGTGTAAAATAGTCCCTTAACTATACAGTTAACGAATATAGTCCTTTAACTATCTACAATCTTGTCAAGTTTGGTATATATCTACTTTTTATATATAAAAAAAAACTGTTAACAAACATCATTAACTTACATTCTAATTCAATCTCTATCTTTTTTTTCTACTTCTTTTCTCTATTATCTCACTATTTTATCCCTTTATTTTGTCCAATTCTTTTCTCCATTGTCTTCCTGTATTGTGTGTTGTTTCTTATTTTATTCGAGTTGAATCAAATTGCAGCACTAAAACACCAAAAAATCAGCATCAAATTGTACATAACACATCACTAGACAACAACATCAAACCATTAAAAAATCAATACCAAACTACTGCATTAGACTACCAAAAATTTGCACCAAATTAAACTGCTGCACAGATAGCGGCACTCGAGCACCAAAAATCAACACCAAACTGCACAAAAAATAGCACAGAAACTGCGCCAAACTACACCAAAAAACATCACCAAGCTACCCCAAACTGCACAAAAATAACACCAAACTTGACAAGGTTTTCTTTACTATAGCAGCGTCAATGATGAAAAGAAGAGGGAAATAGAAAATCAAGAGAGAATAGCTGAATTACGACGTTTGTTAACGGTGTGTATAAAAAGTAGATACAGACCAAACTTGACAAGATTGGAGATAGTTAAAAGACTATTTCCGTTAAGTGTATAGTTTAGGAACTATTTTAGACCTACTGTAATAGTTTAGGGACCATTTATGTCATTTTCTCTCCTTAAACACATACATGCTTCAAGTTTTGAGCTCTGAAAATAAAATTCTCTCTATGGTAGAAAACCTTTATCCCAAAATGAGATTCCCAATGCAATAAATTAAGCTTCAGAATAGATCTAGAATATATACTTAATCACTATTTGATCAGTAATCACCAGAAATTAATTTAGCAGAACAAAATGACTTTAATTTCCATGTTCCTCTTCTCTTTTTCGAATGAAATTTTATCTTTTCATTATATATATAAATAAAATCTACCAAAAATGCATGTGGAGTTTGACTCCACTTTAGTATCTTTCTCAAATCATGAACTCAAACAAAGCAACATGTATTCACTAAAAAGAATAATTAAGATTGGATTATATCTCCTATTATTATTATTTTCTAGTAGTACTTTACTTTATATGCAAAATTAAGTAAATTAACATAAACGTGCATCTTAATTAAAAATGTGAATAAGTTTTAGCCAGCCACGAGTAATGACAGCACTTATATTCATGCGAAAAGAATATTAGTACCAAATATTGCTAAAGATATAATATTATAAAATAAATAAAAGTATAACTTTTGATTACTAAAACTTTTTATTATTGACAATTTATACACCTGAACATGTAGAAAAGGGAGCAAGCAGAAGTTTGAGAACAAGTTTGCTAAAGAATTATCAGTTTATTAATTATATTTTAATATTTTAATTTCAATATTTGAAACTCTTTAACTATTTTATTTTATTTTATTTTTGAATAATTACAGAGACCTTTCTATAAGTTAGCTTCATAACATTTGGTGATTTTCAATACTATGTTCACCTTCTTTGTAATATTTATTTAACTTAATTAATATTAATTCAAAATAATTACAATATGATCAATTTGTCCTTCCTAATGTTATACTTCCAAAACTAAAATAAATATTTTGGTTTAACCCGCAAGTAATCATTTAAATCCAACAGAGATTGATTAGACTAATTAACAGAAAAAGTAGTTAGAGTCGGTTAAGGCAGTCGTCAGTGTTAAATAAATTAGTTAGTTAAGTTGATTTTATTAGTTAGCTGATTGATTTTACTTTACTATATAAATTAGCTTGAACATGTATTTTGTATTCTCAAGTTTTTCAATACACAGAAGATTCTCCTATTTCTCTCTCCTCCTTTTCTTCATCAAGCTTCTATATATGGAGGTTCATCACAGATCATTAATGGAGTTTTGTCTCCAGTTTTGACATGGTATCAGAGCTAGGTTCCTCCATTCATTAGCTTCTCAATCATCCATTTGTCATCTGATAGATTTCAATTGAATCTATTTCACTCTTTCCCCAATTTTCCTGCGATTTCTCGATCTCTGTTTCTCCTTTTCCCAATTTTCTAGCGTATTACTTCAATCTCACTTGTTAAGTCTTCAATTTCGTCTTCTTATGTTGAATTGTTGATTCGATTAATCATATGGCAGGAGACAAGGACACCATAGATTCGATTGATCCTTTGTACATGCATCCCTCTGAAAGTGTTGATTCCGAAATCACTCCCGATATTTTTGATGGAGCTGGATACAGGTCATGGCGACGTGGTATGCTACGTGCTTTATCAGTGAAGAACAAAATAGGATTCGTCAACGGGAAGTGCAAAAATCCAAATCCAAAATATCCTCTTCTCAATCAATGGGAACGCTGCGACGACATGGTCACCTCATGGATATTGCATTCACTCTCAAGAGATATTGTTGATAGCCTGCAGTATGTTAATAACGCTGCTGAGCTTTGGCAGGAGCTAGAAGATAGGTATGATCAAACTAGCGGTGCTAAGATGTATCAACTTCAAAAGAAAATCAACGATTTAACTCAAGGACCCATGATGTTACTACTTACTACACTAAGATAAAGCGATTGTGGGAAGAGCTGGGAACATTGGATATCAATAATCAGTGCAGTTGTGTATGTAACTGTGGTGCTAAAGCTATTATGCACAAAGTTGAGCAGGATATGAGGCTTATTCAATTCCTAATGGGACTGAACGAAGTGTATACAGTTGTACAGAGAAGCATATTGATGATGAATCATCTCCCTACCATTGCTCAAAGCTTTTTTATCCTAATTCAGGAAGAAAAGCAGCGGGAGGCTAGACCACGAAATCATTTAACCACAGAGAGCACAACTCTGAATGCAGATGGAAATACTCAATTTAGAACAAATTACAATCAATACAATACCACAGGAAACAGATCCAACCAACAGTCCCATAGATGCAGCTCTTCAGGTCTTCGATTATTTTTTGATTACTGCAAGAAGCCAGGACATATCAAGGAGAAGTGTTATAGACTCCATGGATTCCCTCCAAACTTCAAGTTCACAAAAGGTAAAAATACAGCCTCTGTTGTAGCTGTACATGGAGGATCTAGTGACATGTTAGACAACCATCTTGAAGGCCCTAACAACATGAAAGTTGATAATACTAGTAGTTTTACCCTGACCAAAGAACACCAGTCCCAACTGATGCATCTGCTTGGAAGCATTCAGAGTTGGCAAGGTTGTAAGAACTTAGACAATATCACTAGTGGAGCTGCAAACTTTGCATGTATTCTTGCCTGCTCTACTCACAGTAAAGTTATGGCTAATTTTTCATATAAGTGTTGTCATTCACCTGCTAATTTTTGGATCCCAAACTCGAGAGCATCTAACCACATAACACATAATAAGGAACTCTTTACCAACATTAGGACTTTATCTTACCCTTTCTTAGTTACTTTACCAAATAGATATAAGGTGAAGGTGACATAAATTGGTGATGTTGTTCTCAGTCTAATTCTAATATTGCATAAAGTGTTGTTTGTTCCTAGTTTCAAATTCAATCTCATTTCAATACATTCCCTCATTGTACACCTTTTCAAATCTAATGTTAGTTTTTATGCCTTTTCATGTGTCTTGAAGGCCCCTTCAATGAAGAGGCCTCTGGAGATTGGTAGAGCAAGGAATGGATTGTATTTCTTGTGCACAAAGTGTCAATCTTTTGAGTCTACTCAGTTTTCTTCTCCTGTTTCATTTACTGTTTTCTCTTTTTCTATTGTAAATAACTACAAGTCAAAATTTGTGTGTGATATTCAACAGACTTCCTCCCCACCCTATATCCCTCTTTTTATAAATGATTGTCATTTATCAAATAAAGAAGTCTATTCTCCCATGAATTCTCTCTCTACTACTTGTTCATCTACTGGAAACTGTGTGTATTCTTTGTGGCATAATAGGTTAGGACATGTTCCTTTTGTTAAAATGGGGGGTATATCATCCATACCAGCTCAATTTGCTATTAAGCAATCTTTTCTATGCCAAGTCTGCCCAATGACAAGGCAAACCAGATCACCATTTCCACAAAAGTCGCTCCCTTCCACCAACAAACCTTTTGACCTCCTACACATAGACATTTGGGGACCATATCATGTAAACACACACAACAATTATAGATATTTTGTAACCATGGTAGATGATTATACTAGGTCCACTTAGACACATTGATGAGATACAAAGGCAACACTTTACAAATGCTAAAAACCTTTGTTCAAATGGTAGAAAATCAGTTTCAGACCTCTATTAAAACTATAAGATCAGACAATGGTTTGGAGTTCACTAGTAATGAAGCCATAGCCTTTTATCAGTCCAAATGAATCATACACAAAAAAATCTTTTTCATATCCACCATAACAAAATGGTGTAATGAAAGAAAACACAAATACTTTTTAGAAATAGCCAGGGCACTCCTATACCAATCAAAACTTCCCATAAGGTACTGGGGAGAATGACTTTTGAATGCCACCTACTTAATTAACAAACTACCATCTGTTTCCCTAAAGGATAAATGTCCATATGAGCTCCTTCACCAAAAGAAGCCCAATAATTCTCACCTCTAGTGTTTTGGATGTTTGTGTTATCCTACCACTATTAAACCTCACAAAGATAATTGAACCTAGAACACAACCTCACATTTTTATAGGATACCCCTTTGGGACAAAAGGATACAAGGTTCTAGACTTAGCCACCAAGAGGATACATATATCTAGAGATGTTCTTTTTCATGAGAATGTTTTCCCCTTTGCATCCTTGACAGTACATTTATCTTTTCCCATTGTTGCAACATGTAAATTTTGAGTCGCCTTTCTTAATTTTTTAGGACAACACTTTAACCACATAGAAATCATAGACTGAGGACATACCATCATCTAATGATGCAGCACCACCTCACTATACTCATCACATACCATCACTAATGAATCACATAACTTCCCTATTGGCATTAACTAAGATATTTCCTACAACCATAATGCAGAACCAAGTCCTGAAAAGGCATCTACCACTGATAATCATATGATTGTAACAGTACCTAGGAGAACATCTAGAACTATAACACCCCGACTTTTCAAAACGTCTAAATTAACTTGTATCTTCGTAGAAAGACAAGGAGGGTGAGTAATAAATTAAAAATGATGTGGTATGTCATATTTTAAGTGTTCAAGGGTTGTATCTCAAGTTTTGAAGTTAAGTAAGTGGCAAAATAAAAGTTGGCGAAAGTTATCGTAAATTCTTTTTTAAAGATTTCTCTAAAATTTAGGTCAGATGTCTTGGATGTTTTCTCCCAATATATAAAGAGTTAGAAGGCCTATTACCCATTAAATTGAAGGCCTACAAGTCTAGTTTGCAACGCACAAAACCCTGTATCAAACTGACATCAGAGTAAAAAATTATGAGGGTTTTACTAGGGACTGCCGGGGGAGAATTTAGGTCGGGTCAAAAATATGGTATGTCGGCTTATTTAACATTTTAAGCCATGAAAACATTTCATTTCAGTTCCAAACCAGAGAGAAAGCTTAAGAGAGGGTTCCTATGGAGTTCTAGCATGATGAAGGTTAGTTTTTGACAATTTCTACCATTAAACATTGCCCCCGTGCCTAGAAATGTAATCCCTACACATGACAATTATTTTTCCCTTCTATTAGCTGCGTTTGGAGCTGGTTTTTGAAGATATAAATTTGTAGTTATTAGTGTTTCTTTAAGGTCTACACTTAGTTAACTAAGGTAATCATCTCGAGACTCTTTTATGGTTGTTTTTATGAATTTCTACAGACGTTTTGACAAGTTGGGGTAATATGGCAAATATGTCGATTTAAGATTAATTATGAATTATTTATAGGTGCGTACCAACTGTGTATATATAGTGTTTGCAAAGCTTAGGACATAAGGAACTATGGTCTTTCGAGTGTTCATTGGAAAGGTATGTTAATGTTATTCCCTACTTACGGCATGTTTCCTTAAAGCTTAGGAGAAATGTAATTGGGTTGTTATCCTTGTTACACTTTTAGCCATTATTGTTGATTATTGGCTGCTCGAGTTGATATAATCCTCCCTTGTCGGGATTCTTATTTAGTTAGTAGCATCCCTATGTTGGACACGACTTAGAGGTTATTTGTATAGGTTGCTTATAACTAAATTGCTCGCTTTTAGTGATTGGATTATTATTATTGCCCTTGGGGCTATTGTGGTTAGCTGCAGGAATGTGATCTATGCCTAGAAGGGTTATGTTCTGCCTACAGGGCTATATGGATACCTAAAAAGGCTATGAGTTTCCTACAGGGATATATTGATGCCTAGAAGGGCAATATTGACGCCTAAGAAGGCTATGTGCTTCCTACAAGACCATGTTGTTGCCTAAGAAAGCTATGAGTTGTCTAGAAGTTATGTGGATGCCTAAGAGAGCTATGTCCTACCTACGAGGCTATATTAATGCCTAAGAGGGCTAGGGGTATATAGGTTGATTGACACCTTTCGGGCGTATGGGGTCCTGAGTAGGTGGTCTTGTGTGTTGTTTGTACCTACCGAGTTTATGGGGGGTTGGTTAGGTTGTTGTTTTATTAGTTTTGATAAGTTTAGATTTAGGAGCGGGTCAGTACAATTATCTTATCCTTGATTTATTTATCAGATTATTCTAGTATATCAAGATACCTCCTCAAGTCTATTGCCTTTCATACTCTATACATTATTTTGTACTGACGCCTCATTGCCTTGGGGGCGCTGCATTCATGCATGCAAGCCCTGACAGACGACCGAGTAGACCTCCTCAGTATCAGGATTGACTTTTATCCAATTGGCTAACCCATTTCCTTCGGAGCTACCAGAGTTGGGAGGTTTGTTACCTTTTGTTGTATATATTTTTATGGGTAAGATGGGGCCCTGTCTCGCTAATCTCTACTGCTCTTAGAGGCTTGCAGACTAGTGTGTGGGGTGTATAGCTACGTTATGGCCATACTGGCCTATATTGTTGGTTTGCTGAAGCTTGTGAGTTGTTTGATGTATTGCATTGATATATACCTGCTTTTAGTTTTGGTATAGATATCATGGTGGCTTCGACGGCCCAATCAAGACTTTTGTGCTAGTTGGCTATTTATTTATATGATCTCCTGGGAGTAGCTGTTTCTTTTATAGATCAGTTGACAGGGGCCTTGCCGGCCGATGGGTTAGTTTTAAGTCGAGATATACTTATTTGTTTTCTTGATTGTGTGTGGCTGTCATGCGCTAGTAGCAAATGATTCAGCAGGGTCGGCTCGGCCCTGAGTTTTGGCATTAGGAGCTAGTTGCGCCCCCCGAGTTTGGGGCGTGACAAGAACCCTCACTAATACACCATCTCATTTAAAAGAGTTTGTCTACTCCTTGCCTTCACAGAAAAATCAACCCATATCTCTCACCAACACAAACCAATTCTCCCTTACTTCCTTAGATCCAGATAGTCAGCAGGCCATGACTAAGCGGTTGTTTGGATTGACTTAAAAAAAGTAGCTTCTAAGTCAAAAATAAAAAGTCAAACTGAAATGACTTTTAAGTCAAAAAATAATAAGTATGGGGAGACCTACTTTTGGTTTTTGACTTATTTTAAGTCATTTTTTACCTTGTCAAACACTTTCCAACTTATTTTAAGTCATTTTTTATTCATGTTGAATTGTTTTTTGTATTTACCAAACACTTCCAGAAGTAAAAAATCGACTTAAAAGTAGTTTTGACCAACTTTTAAGTCAATCCAAACACCCTCTAATGTTTTTAATGATAGAGAACCTAACTCTTATGAAGAGGCATCCATGAATCCTGCATGGCAAGCAGCTATGGCATAGAAGTTTGAGGCTTTACATGCTAATCAAACATGGGATTTAGTTTCTTTACTTGCGGGAAAGAAGACTATATGGTGCCGATGGATCTATAAAATCAAGCACAAGGCTGATGGATCTATAATAAGTTTCAAAGCAAGATTAGTGGTGAAGGGATACACTCAACAAGCTGGAGTCGACTACACTTAAACCTTTTCACCAGTGGTGAAAATGACCACTGTCAAGACCCTAATTAGTGTAGATATTAAGAAAGGCTGGAGGCTTTATCAATTGGATGTAAACAATGCATTTCTACATGGGGACTTGCATGAAGAAGTTTACATGGAAGCTCTTCAAGGATTGGCCATGGATACTCCACAGTTGGTGTGGAAATTAAAAAAATCCTTGTATGGTTTAAAGCAAGCAAGCAGACAGTGGTATGCCAAACTCACAGAAGCATTATATTCAAAAGGATTTGTCCACTCAACTGAGGATTATTCACTCTTCTTCAAAAAATCACCCACTTCATCAGTGTTTGTGGCAGTGTATGTAGATGATATAATGTTTACAGGGACAAGACTTGACAGAGATCAACAACTTAAAGTCTTTTCTACATGACTCTTTCAAAATCAAGGATTTAGGTCAACTCCACTATTTTCTTGGTTTTGAATTGTTTTATAGAAAAGATAGTGTCATCATATCTCAAAAAAAGTTTACTACAAAGTTATTAAAAGAGTTTGATTGCATGTCATATTCAACAGCTATTGCTCCATTAGAGTGTAATTTCAAGCTACTGACAGATAAGGGACCTCTTCTCAGTGACCCTACTTATTACAGAAAACTAGTGGGGAAACTTAACTTCCTCACTAACACTAGGCTGGATATAGAATATAGTGTACACTATTTGAGTCAATACATGCAGGCTCCTAGAGAGCCTCATCTCAAGGCTGCAATACATGTCCTCAGATATTTGAAGAATGATCATGCCTTAGGAATTTTCATGTCGAAAAATCTCACATTTACTTTGAAAGCATTTTGCGACTCAGATTAGGCCTCTTGCCCTGACTCTAAAAAGTCAGTTAGTGGATACATTGTAATGTTTGGGGCCTGTCCAATTAGATGGAAGTCAAAGAAGCCGGCTACAATGTCACTTTCTTCTGCTGAGGCAAAATACATGTCTATTAGAATGGTGGTTAGAGAATTAATCTGGTTGAGAAGAATCCTGACAGAGTTTGATGTATCTTGTACTGATCTTACTCCTATATATTGTGACAGGCAGACAGCAATTCCTATAGCCAGGAACCCTGTCTTCCATGAGTGTACAAAACACATAGAGGTGGATTGTCATTTCGTGAGAAATAGCATACATGATGGAATCATCACCCTTCATCATGTCTCAACACATGAACAATTGGCTGATGTGTTTACTAAGGCCTTAACAGGAATCAATCAAGCACATTGCAATGTTAGGCAAGTTGGCAGTGGATTCCTCCCCTCCAACTTGAGGGGGGGTGGGTGTTGAGATTGATTAGACTAATTAACAGAAAAAGTAGTTAGAGTCGGTTAAGGCAGTCGTCAGTGTTAAACATAATTAGTTAGTTAAGTTAATTTTATTAGTTAGCTGATTGATTTTACTTTACTGTATAAATTAGCTTGAACATGTATTTTGTATTCCCAAGTTTTTCAATACACAGAAGATTCTCCTCTTTCTCTCAACTTCTTCTCTCTCCTTCTTTTCTTCTTCAAGCTTCTATGGAGGTTCATCACAGATCGTTAATGGAGTTTTGTCTCCAGTTTTGACAAACAATTATAAATTTGATCTTCTAACATTACTGTTTTTTTTTATGATCATCTTTATATGATTTTCAATACAAATCAATATCTCTTTTGTCTGCTACTGCAAAAACCGAACAATGGTTTTATTCTCTCTTTGCCTATTAGGGAAATACTTCTCCGTCCCATATTTTTGTAATTTAGTAAATAATTTAAACAATTCTTTACAGTGAGATGGACAACTAAAACGCAATCGTCGCCTAAATTTGTTTGGATGGAGTTATGATATCAAAGCTCTCAATGATTTCATTTTTTAATTATTTCTTTTATGGTTTTATTTCTAAAAATCAAATTTAACGGTTGTTTGTAGAAGAGTGGAAATTAATTGCTACACACCAGAGTTGCCCATGGATTTGGAAGAACCTAGCTACTAAAAAAGAATTTTAAACTTTTGAATATTAAGATTACACCAAACAAACGTACCAATTTAAAAAGTTTAATATACGGAATTAAGGACAATTCGGTCAAATTACAACTCTTTTATATTAATGATAAATAATTTAAAATAACTACATTTAAAAAATCAAAATAAAAGAAATAAACATAATAACACAAATCACAAAACATGTTGGTGTTATAAATACTTCTTCATCCGTCTCAAAAATATAATGCTTCACCCCTATAACTATGAACAGTGGCGGAGCCAGGATTTTTAATAAGGGGTTCAAAATCTGAGAAGTAAACACACGAACTAGTGGAAGGGGGTTCGACATCTATAATACATACCTAAAAATAATTTTAACATTGTATAAATAGTAATATTTTCCGCCGAGGAGGTTCGGATGAACCCTCTAAGTATATGCTGCCTCCGCCCCTGACTATGAATATTGACTAATGCTTCACCAATTTTGAAACAATTTAAGTCGCACGTAAAATAAGAGGAGGAGACGTTAACGGAACCAACGTGTTAGTTTAATTTCCATGAGTAATCAACATTAATAATAAACTATTTCTAAAATAATAATATTAATATTTTATTTCTACATCATGGCAATCCCTATTATAGATTTAATTCTATGTGACGTTGTTGTACGATTTTAATTAAAATGATTAAGCATGGATATTGCGTTAAACTAACGGAATGCCTAACTTAGTGAAAATGGACCAAATAAGAGAATGCGTGATGGAAAAAATATTAGCCCTCTTTTGCCACACTCCAAACCTCAAATGTTATTGGATGCATACAAAAATATGTGCACTATTTGAATTTATATTATGTTTTTATAGTATTTTTTTATATATATATTTTCAATTGGAGATTTGTCTAAGATGTTATATATATATACCTTTTTCTGAAAATTTAATTACCAACCTAAGAAACTTGTCGTTTTATCATATGTATCAAACTAATAAATGTTTGACATGAGTTATATATATAAATTGCTATTCAATTTGTATTTCAAAAAACAAAAAGATAGTGTTGAAAGTATTAACCTAGCTACAATGGGCACTGTTACATTGACATTAGAAGAGAAGGAAGAAAGTGACTGGAGAAATTTTGTAGAACTGCATTGCCTTTCATTGATACAAGTATGTCTATTTATACATGTCACTAACCGACTACTTTATTTACAAAGCTAACTAACTGACTATCAGTTTTATCTAACAAACTCTGTAACTAATTAGTATTTAAACTAATCTAATAAACAACTTAATACAACAATCACTATTTTCCACACTCCCCCTCAAGTTGGATGGTGAAAAATGTCGAGCAATCCTAACTTGAATAACATCTCAGTGTGCAGTTTTTTTCCCAAAGCTTTTGTGAATATGTCTGCCAATTGCTCTTTGCTAGCAATGTAGGAAGTTGTAATCAGTCCTTCTTGTAACCTTTCCCTAATGAAGT
>JAJOOR010016616.1:0-17421 GCA_036250505.1 Solanum acaule
TTAATTACTAGGACATGTGTTTGCTTACCCATTTTGATTGTGACAACTGACAACAGTCACATTAAGAACCAGCTTAAGACTATTCATCCACCCCACCATATCATGATATCTGCTGTCTCTACTTTTCTACACAACTACATTTTATAGTATGTAATTATGTATCAAGTAGCATGCAGAATTCCTGGGTGAGATACCATTCCTTGAGGAAATTAGTAGTTCGTGGGAATTCCTCAACGAATTTCTGAGTATATTGTGTGGTGGAATCTGTTTTATGCCATCTTTTTGTAAATGGATCATCAAAATATGTCTAAATTTGATTCTTCTAATATTTTGACCATTATTTCTTAAACTGCTTCAAGTTCAATTAATTGTTGATCGGATTTTCAAAACTAGTTCAGTTACATCTCCTAAGGAAGACTTATATGAAATAAATAGCATGGGTGTCTGACACAAATGAGGCTGAACATTTTTGACCTCACTTCTATTTCACTTATATTGACCCAAGTTTTCCTTAATAGCTATCATGGATACTATTGTTGATATGTTTTAGCTTATTAACTGCAGGAAAACGGATATCAGCTACTCTTTCTCAGTGCACGTGCTATTGTTCAAGCATATCTGACCAAGAATTTCCTGTTCAATCTCAAACAGGTAATAGTATATGCATTCATGAAACATCAACCAAACCAGTCCTAGGCTTCTGACTTATAGCGACATATTCTTCTGAATCCCAGGGAAAGAGTTGGTTGAAATTTCTCCTTAAACATTTTCAAATATCTAGTGGCTCTTATGGTGTTTAGATTAGCTTGACTCGTAACTCTCACAACTTGGCCTTTTCTTTTCATTACTTATACGTTTCTCCTACTATTCATTGTTCTCTCCCTCTGTGTGTGTGTCTGTTTCTTTTCTTCTTGGAATAAAAAGTGTCTTACAGGATCATTTTGCTCATGATACTTGTCGCTCAATAGTATGTGCCACTTTGAATTTCTTGGATGTGGCTTTTGTTGTCTTGTTATTGTTCTGCGGTCTGATTATCCAACAGATCTCTCTGACTATAAAATGGTATATGCTCTGTAGGATGGAAAAACCCTACCCACTGGACCTGTTGTCATTTCTCCCGACGGTTTACTTCCATCGTTGTATAGAGAAGGTACGGCCGCATCCTTCTAATGTCTTCTCATGCTTGTTGTCTGCGTCGAAGTGCTTGATCGGTGCATAAAAGTTGGACATATTTCTTGGTGTTTGCCATGCTGAAAGTATTAGAGATCTCTGGTTTTCCTCATGGAATAGTTTACCGACTTTTTCTGCAGACGATCACATTGAAGAGCCTATATGCTGCTTTGCCACACCCAAAAAAAAAGAAGTGGCTTAGTTGATTTCTCTCTGTACTTGTGGTTATCTAACATATGTCCTCTTGAAAATTTACTACTCCCTATGTTTCAATTTGTTTGTCCTACTTTCTTTTTTAAGCAACTCTTTAATTCCAACTTTTCACATGGCATTTTAAGACCACAAGTTTAAAGGGAATTTTGATATATTTGACATATCTTTAATTTAATACCACAAGATTTAAAAGGTTTTTTACTTTCTTAAACTTCATGCCAAGTCAAAATAAGGCAAACAAATTGAAACGGAGGGAGTATTTACTTTTCTGGTAGGATCATGAATATTTTGAGTTCATGTGGATGGTTGCATATGTTTCGACCATTCAGCAAAAGAATGCTTGTATGCCATAGTTAGCTCCACCATAGACTTAGCTATTTTCTCTTCTCTTGTTTAAAGGAAAAGATCTAGCTTGGAGTATGCAGATTATCTTCCAGCTCTATAAGTTCATCTAAATCTAATGGGAAGTAAATACACTAAGCACGATATTTCTTCAATTGTATTCTTTTGATGTCCTAATTTCCATAACTCTTTCTTCATGTGCATTTGCTGATAGTCTGATGGAAACGTTGTTCCAGTTTGGTGGGATTTTTGTCTCTTTTTCTGCCTATTATTTGATACCATGTCATCATTTTCAAAGTGGCGATTGGATGCATGTAGAAGGCAATCATTTTCCTACTTTAAGAAGGATTACATGTAATCTTATTCGATTTACTTCTCCCTTCTTTTCATCATGACAGTTATAAGAAGAGCTCCTCATGAATTCAAGATAGCCTGTTTAGAGGTATGCACCTCAAGCTGACAGTTCTTCGTGCGGACTCCAACCATTTGGTATCTTCTAATGATTGTCCTTTCTAATGCTATTTATACTTTTCAGGACATCAAAGCACTTTTCCCACAAGATTACAACCCATTTTATGCAGGCTTCGGGAACAGGGACACTGATGAATTCAGTTACAGAAAAATTGGAATTCCTAAAGGCAAAATTTTTATAATCAACCCAAAGGTTAGAAATCCCTACCATGTGCTTTGTTATCAACTACAGGATTTGTTAATTAGTGTACAATGTTTGGCTAACATGTTTAAGTGGACTCACAGGGGGAGGTATCAATTAATAACCAAATTGATGTGAAATCCTATACTTCATTGCACAGTCTAGTTGATGACATGTTCCCACCGACATCCATGGCTGAGCAGGTCAGAAGCAATTTCTCATCTTCTCGTGTATTATCATCTCATTAGTTTGCATGTATTCAAGTGTTAAAAGGTGAGATAATTGATACAGTTTAGGGGTGAAATAGATGCAATGCTGTAACTTTTTTAATACCTTATCCTAGGCCCATCTAGTTGATCGAGGGATAGACGAGTTTAAAGAAGGGATGGAGAATCTTTTATTTGATCTTGATTTGATGTATGTGTTGCAATGCCTTCGTATGAAGGAGGATTGTGGGTATGGCAGATAAGAAGAGCGACCCAAAAATGGAAAGAAGAGTATGAGGGGTTAAGGTTTAGCATTGTCAGATGCTGCAACAAAAACACCATATTTAATCCTTTAATTAGGCTCACATATATTGGTGTGTTATTTATGTTGTTTCAACACCTATAAATCCAAGTTAGAGACAATTCAATTTTCTCTCCGTCTCATCTTGTTCACCCCCTCTATTCCCGTGACTTTTTACATCTAACTTCACCGATAGATTTAGAAAGTTGACAACTATCTTCCCCACAAAATGTGTTATTTGCACAAATGATAAAATCTCTTCTTATTTTCTATCCCCACCATCATCGTTTTGACTATTTGGATGAATACGTCTCCGTTCTTTCTTTAGTCAGTTTCCATTACAAACCACCTTTTCATTTACTGATTTATCTGGGACATTTGACTAAATTTGTGGTTTACTAAGTAGGCACTTTGTCACATATTTCTGGATTTTCATTGTCTGCAGGAAGATTATAACATATGGAATTACTGGAAAATGCCCATCTCAGACATCAATTACTTGTAGAGATTTGTCTCCATACAGATTGATTTGATCACTTCCAGCTCTTTGAAAGGAGTGGCTGCAGTTGCTGATTTTTTTGGTCTAATTTTAAGAAAAAAAAAATACTTACTCGCACTTGGCGTTTCTACCAAATCAAGAAATTTAACCAAAAGATATACATATTAAAGTGAGAGTACATATCACTTGTGATAACAAAAGTTTATATGCTAGATGGTTGTCCTATCGTCATTAGTTTGATGTAAACACCGGATGCAAGTTAATCTTTTCTTTTCTTATTACAAGTGTATAAAAACGATTTTGTAGTCAAGATCAATTCGTATTGTCATTTCTTTTAAAGCATAAATCCCTCGTGAAATAAAATTATTCGAATGTGCTCTTCCCTTTCTAATTTTCTTTCTTCAACATTACTTGCATTTCTTCAATTATACGCAGTCAAGAATATTTTAATTTCTCATATACATTATGCCAATATTATTTAATACAAATCCACGCTTTCAAAAAGATGGATGCACTATTATGAAAGATTAATATCAAAACTTTTCATTTGACGTGTTTAGCAATATTTGAGCTTGAGTTCACACATCTATATTAACGGATCCCGACTCCACGCCAAGGAGCCAATGAATGGGCTATGGCAGCAGAAACATTTTTCCCTTTCTCTGCTAAAGTCTCCCAACAAGCTCTCCACTTTGAATCACCTAAAATCCCTCCATGTATACCTCCTCCGCACCGGCCTTCACCACAGCAGTTTCGCCGTTGGAAACTTCATCACCCATTGTGCTTCTCTTGGACTCATGTCGTATGCAGCCCAACTGTTCGATCAAATGTCTGAACCAAATTCGTTTGTTTGGAATACACTCATAAGAGGGTTCCAACAGAATCATTCACCTAAAAATACCCTTTATTATTTTGATCAAATGCGGGCAAACAATGTCCAGCCTGATAGATTTACTTACCCTTTCGCCATTCGTGCTTGTTCAGGTTTACTGGAGTTTGCTAAAGGAGTTAGTCTTCATGGTCAGGTGGTTAAAATTGGGGTCAATTTTGATGTCTTTGTGGGTACTAGTTTGGTTGATTTTTATACTGCTATGGGGGATTTGAACATGACGAAGCGAGTTTTTGAGGAATTGCCAGAGAAAGATGAGGTAACATGGTATGCGATGTTATCGAGCTATGTTAACAAGTTTAATGACATGGGGAAAGCTCGAGATTTGTTCGAAAAGATACCATGTAAGGATCTTGTAATTTGGCATACCTTAATCCTGGGATATGTCAAAGCTGGGGACTTGGAGCTAGCGAAAAAGTATTTTGATAGAGCGCCTGTTAAGGATTTGCTCATGTACAATACAATTTTAGGTTGCCTTGCCAAGAATGGTGAAGTTGAATGTCTCTTAAGATTGTTTCATGAAATGCCTTGTAGGGATTTGGTATCTTGGAATACGGTAATTGGAGGGCTCGTACGTGATGGGAGGATTAATGAAGCTATGAGATTCTTCTATGAAATGGAAAGAGTGAATTTATCGCCTGATGATGTTACCCTGGCAAGCTTGCTCTCTGCTTGTGCACAAGCTGGAGCTCTGGATACTGGGAAATTGTTGCACTCATATATTGATAGGAGGTGTTCTGAGTTAAATGCTGTGATTGGGACATCACTGGTGGATATGTATTGCAAGTGTGGTGATTTGGGGAGTGCTGCGGATGTCTTCAATAAGATGTCTGAACGTGATGTTGTAGCTTGGAGTGCTATGATCATGGGGTCCTCGATGAATGGGCAGAGTAGAACTGCATTGAACTTCTTTTACCGTATGAAAGATGAATCTGAAAGACCAAATGATGCGACAATTTTGGGGGTTCTGTGTGCTTGTGTGCATGCAGGGTTGGTTGATGAGGGAAAGAAGTGCTTTTATGGCATGTCTGAGGAGTTTGGGTTAACACCAAAGTTGGAGCATTATGGTTGTATGGTTGATCTCCTTGGTCGAGCTGGTTTGCTAGATGAGGCGTATAGTTTGATACAATCTATGCCATATGAGCCACACACGGGTGCCTGGGGAGCCTTACTAGGAGCATGCAAGATACATGGAAATGTTGAGCTTGCTGAAAACGCCATAGAACACTTGATCCAACTTGACCTTGAGGACGGGGGCTACCTCGCAATTATGTCCAACATATATGCTAATGCAGGAAGGTGGGAAGATGTCTCAAAGGTCCGAAAATTGATGAAGGAAAAAGGCATTGGTAAATCGCAAGGGATTAGCTCCATTGAGGTTAATGGGGTAATACACGAATTTGGTGTCCAAGAGAAAAAACACCCTCAAGCCAGAGAAATATATGATATGATAGATGAGATTTATAGACGACTGAAGAGGGCAGGCCATGTTGCAAGTACCAGAGAGGTATTTTTCGACGTTGAAGAGGAGGAAAAGGAAAAGGCTCTGTTCTTCCACAGTGAGAAAATGGCTGTTGCTTTCGGACTTATTGCAACTGATAAAACAACTATCATTCGTGTGGTGAAAAACCTTCGCATTTGCCCTGATTGTCATGCAGCTATGAAGCTGATTTCTGCTAGCTTTGAAAGAGAAATAGTCATTAGAGACCGTCATCGTTTTCACCACTTCAAGAATGGTGTTTGCTCTTGTAGAGACTATTGGTGAAAATATACAAATCCTCCTTCAACCATCATTTCTCATGTCAGTGCAAATGGAGAATTGCTAAACAAGAGCCCGAGAGGCTAACAATCAGTTAAAACAGTACGCAGAAAGTTCGATGATATAGGTATTCTCCTACCTAAGACGGGCTACGAAACAATGTCATGGTGACTTCTTGGCCTGGTGTCATGGACTGCCCCATCCCCCTGGTGTAGCTAATTGACAAGTGCGCCTGTGACTATGTCGCCCCACCAGTCACACCACAGGCAAAGCCCACAGGCCACAGCACCGATCAGCAGGCAGCGCCCTTAGCACCAAGACACACTTGCCTCGTAACCTATGCCCTGCACATAGTGCACACAGGACGAAGCCAAAGACAAGGACACACTCTCTCCAAGTGTCGTAATCAGCCAACCTACCCTTCTAATTCATGATGTTGTACAAGTTGCATGGAGTCCTTTGTACAGCCACAGTTCATATGTTCATTTTACAGCTTTGAGAGTTTGTCTCCATTTTTGAAGCCATGGTTTAACATAAAAGACATTAGCATATATTCATTTTAGTTTTCTGAATTTCTTATTTCCACAATTTCCATATTCAATCGAAAAATCGAGAAAAGAAACAGCATTAACTTAACAAGATGATAGTCTGAGATCAAATAGAAAGAAATACACCAACTAAGAATAAGGCAAAATTTTGTCGACAAAAAAGAATTTAAGAGAACTGAAAAAAGAATAGGGGACAATGTATATTTGCGTTAGTAGAAATTCAAATATTATGCACTTCTAGCACAAACAAAAACCTTCTGCAAATAGTGCTTGCACCATTTTTCTGTGATTGCTTTCTCTTCTCTTCATCTACCATTAATATATCCAGCCAGTTACCAGAGACAAATTCGTTAACAAAACTGCTGAAATGCAGCTTCAGTATTTCCAGCAACGACCTACTGCAACCGTTCACTGTTCTTCGTATCTTGTCTGAGATAACACACACATACACACATACTCTGAAGCCACTATAGCTTGAATCAGAGAGCAAACATTGGATTTAAATCTGAATCAGATAATTCCGTGTGAAATGAGTTGGTTCTAGTCCTTGTAAACTTCTCCCTCTTCCTGATTTTGCGAGTTCTTTTAGACTTCACAACATAATAAGTCATGGCACCTAAAACCCCTGCCATTATGATTCCTGCAACAACTGTAACAAAAATTGCAGCCCATATATTACGCTTTCCAATAACTACATAAGAAGCAGATACAAAGGCCAGATTAGTGAAAACTGCGGCCAACCACATGAGTTTGTTAATCACTCCAATAACCCTTTTCTCTGATTTTGTCTCACCCCTGACTACTGTGATTTGTACAACCACGACAGCCAAGGACGTGAAGAGTGCAAGAGCATTTGTGATATAGAAGATCTTAAATGCAGGGGTGTTGGATGCCACAGCGTATCCAGAATCAAGATCACCACCAGGAACTGTGAATATAGCAGCAAAAGCTACTGTTGCGAAAAGAGAGGCAACAATAGTTACAGAATTGGTAGCAGTGTTAATTCCTTCTCTGTGGAGCTTTTGAAGCTCCTTTGCAATACCAGTCATGTTCTTGTTAGTCTTTCGAGCTTGTTCAAGCTGGGAGTGAACGTTTTTCTTAATTTCTGTCACAGTCTTCCTAAGCTCATCTCGCGGCTGATTCAATTCATTGGCTCTACAAGCACCATAACGTGTTAAGCACTCTTTTAGTTCTGTCGATTCTTCAGACATAGGAAGACCTTCAGCTATGTCTAGAGCTGTTTTGTGTTCTCTTGTCAATGCATTGACATTTGTGTCATCGAGCATCAAGAGTTCTTGCACTATCTGCAGTCATATAAAGCTAAATTCAAAACCACAGATTCTTTAATGCCTAACATTACCAGTGTCTTATAAAGACCAGTTTCATTTGACAAGCTATGTTACAGTCAAAAGCTTGACAACTTCTTATCCTTAAAAAGGATGGAAAATCCAGAGAAACCTAATGGTTGTTTCCTATTCCTACCTGAACAACTAATCGTTGAGGTGTGTTTTAATACATAGATGATGATGATAGTGCAGGTAGGAAAATAGAACAACTGATAGTTGAGGTGTGAAACTCACAAAAAAGTGATAGTTCATGTGTTTTTGACCATTATCTCTAAAAATTATTCAAGAATGTCTAAAATGTGCTTTAGGGATCTCTACAACGTCTAAATAAAAGGCGTTTGACATGACGCGGAGAGAAAGGTTACTCCATAGTAATAATTTGAACTCCTATGGTATCTTAGCTACACCTAGTAAGACACAATGAATCACATCCAACAGATGTATCTAAAACGAAATTTGAGCGTGCTCAAATCAAATCAAACCGAAACTGAGAGAGAAAATATTAAGATGGCCTTAACCCTTAGGCCAGGTAGAACAATGAATCACAGCTTTACGCCATCAAAAGTAGTTAAACAAAGCAATAGTGATTACCTCTGACCGCTTTTTCCGCGTGGCAATATGTAATGCAGTATTGCCAAACTTATCCGGAAGCATTACAATAGCTGGATCTGCTTGCAGAAGCAACTTCACCACTTCGGAGCTAACGCCTTTTACAGCCATGTGTAGAGCAGTCTGTCCTTTCTTATCAGTTCTTCTTGCCAGTTGTGGATCCTTTTCCAGCAATGCTTGAACAATATCCACGTGGCCTTGGCGTGCTGAAAAATGTAATGCGTTTTTTCCATTAGATCTTGATATCTCTAACAAGCTAGAATCCTTGGAAAGCAATTCATGGACAACTGATGTATGCCCTTTTGTGGCTGCAGATACAAGAGGAGTTGCATTTGATTGAGCAACTGTCTTGCTCAACTCTGGCTCATGCTCCAACAGTAACTTAACAATAGCTGCAAATACATTTTCCACGCGTTAGCAATTAAAATTATAAATTCCTTGGATTCGAGTGATCTGATTGATTAACTTTTGGACTAAATAAATTCTTTTTCTTTGCCTTTTCCTGTAAAACTAGTTTTCAGACACCAGAAAGCAATGTCGAGTGATTTGCTTCGTTCTTGACCTCAGATCGTTTGCTTGAATTTGAAGTACCACTATTCCAACAAAGGTATATTCCATTCTATCCTGGAAAAACATAATCCAACACCTCGGGTACTTTGAGAGGATTAAATTCCTTATGAACACACAGTAAATTCCGTGGGCTCGATTTTTTTTTTTTGGTTTGTTTTAATTTGTTGTTTACCTTTTATGCTTAGAACACTGTACACTTCTTAGGCTTGACTAAAATATCTCCATCCTTGTCAAGTACAAAATTAAATACTTAGATGGACAACTGGAAGCTAAAATATCATTTTATGATAACATCTATTCAACAAAATATTCAGTGTAATTCCATAAGTGGGGTCTGGATAGGATGATATGTATGCAGCCTTACCCCTACCTTGTGAAAGGTAGTCGGTAGAGAGGCACATATAGAAAATAATGGAGAAAAGAACAATAACAATGACAACTAGTAGGGTAAATGAAGCAAAGAAAACAACATAATAGTAAAATCGAAGAATACAATAGTAGGAGAGTTACTAATAATAATACTGATAAGGAAAACTTAAAACGATTCTTCAAATCCATATACAATTTTTTATTACCTTGATGACCTTGATTGGCAGCAATGTGCAAGGGATCAAGACCAGAACGATTCTTCGTTGTGATCCCTTCCTTTGTACTATAAGGCAGCAACTCCTTAACAACATCAATATATCCCCTTTCAGCAGCAGTAAACAACGCCGTTTCGCCTAATTCATTTACCTCATTCACCATTGCTTCCCTTAGCTCAGCAACCTCTGCATCAAACTCCGCCCCGCTCATGGTTTTCAACATCTGTGCATCAATTTCCCCTAATATATCCCTCACAGCACCCACATCCCCACGCTGAGCCGCGAGATGCAGCTCCGTGTCGTTGTGTCGCCCTGTCACCTGCTTCACATACTTTTTCTTCCCTGTTGGATCCATCCTTTTCCCTGAATTCGATAAAAGTAATGCTTTCCCTGAATTTGACACAAACAGGGCTTTCCCTGAATTTGATGGAATCAAAGATTTGCTTGAATGTGACACCACAAGTGCCGGTGCTCGTGGCGACGGCGACGATGATGGCTCGCCGGCATAATTCATGTTCGAAATTGGATGTGGGGCCGGAGGTAGCCCCATTTCCAGATCCATCGAACCTGAATCACACAAATCCAAAAAAAAATTACAAAAAATTAAAATCACATACACAAATGTATAATCCTATAATATAACAATAACTACGTCTCAATCCCAAACTAGACGATTTATGGCGTTACCTTGTTGGTTGATGGAAGACATTATTGATTTATTTATTTATTTTTGATTTTACGAGTCCATCAATGGAGGTTTTATTTAGTAATGGAAGAAATAGAGGAAATTAGGGGCGACGGCTGACGGAAAAAGGGAAGTGGGGGACGCCGCCGGTGGTTAAAACGGTTAATATGAAATGATGTTGACGCCGCCGTAGTGATTACCATATTCTTAACGACCAAAAGGTTCGGATTTTGTTTGTTAGTTATAATATTTGAATTCTAACTTTTGTGTTTTTTTACTTTAGTGGCTATTATTAGAGTATATAATTTTTAGTGGTGGAGTGTAATTACACTTGCTCATAATAATATTTTTATATAAACAAACAAATTATACGTATCATTAACTCTTAATTAGAGTTTTCAGATTCATGTTTTTTTTTGGGAATGAAAAATATTATATTGGGAGTGTTGGGCCAATTCTTGAGGTCTCGACTCTCGAGTTCAAACTCTCCTAGAGATGGACCCTATAAAAATATATATATACATATATTATATATAGCATGTATATATAGAGCGAAAAGTAGTAAATCATTTTATTTTGCGTTTTCGCTAATGTTTGAAGTTTGATATTATTTTTTTTGTTTTTCCAATATTGTTATAGCAGAGGTAGAATGCTCATCCATGAGTGATGAGCCATATCTAGTATATGATCACCTTTTACTTTTTGAAGGTACGTATACTTGTTTGATCTATTTATAAGTTCTAAGTTATATCAAATCCTACCTAATATAAGAATAAGGTCTACTTAATTTATAGTAACTTTTTCTTTTAAGTTATATATCAAATCCTACATAGATAAGAATTAGGTCTACTTAATTTTTAGTAACTTCTTTTTTTCAATTCTTCCTCTTTTCTTTTTCCGTGTGTGTTGAGTTTTTGTTACGTGAGAGAGTTAGGATTTTATAAATCAAATAAAACAAACAAAACATTTTTTTTGTAAAATTTCTATTCTAATAAAAATAAAAACATAACAAATCCTTAAAATGTGACTTTATTTTTTTAATTTTAAAATAAATTTACCATAAATAAGATAAAATCTAATTTAGCCCTAAAAAATTATTTTAAATACTAAAATGGTGTAAATCCATAGATTTGATAAAAAAATTAGTTGCATACTCTATTTTTAAACGTCTCGATGAAATAATACTTATATGTTACTCTTCATTTTAGGAATGACAAATGGTGAGGGCAATATATATATGATTATGAATCAAATATCAGAAGCCTTCAATCCACCCCGCCTCGTATAACAATTTTTTTTTTTACTTTTCCATTGTAATTGCAGCTAGAATGCCAATCCATGAGCCATATCTAGGCAGATACTAGTTCTGGCAGGGAACTGCCAAGTTTGGATGGTTGTTACGTATTGTTTTATTATTTTAAATATAATATTTTGATTATTTCTTAATTTTATTGTATTGTATTGTCAATATTGTTATTACATAATGATGGAGAATTTTCTTTGAAGTAAAGACATATTTAATGTGATCGCATTATTATCTTATTTTTTGTCGGCCTTGTTTTGATGTAGCAACAAAGTTTTGATGATTTATTGGTAACACAAGAAAAAAACAGTATTCAACAGATACTTCAAACACACATATGCTTTGCAAGAATACTTCCAGCTACTTTAACAGAACCCTCTTGGGGAGAGTTACAAACTTACAAATGCAACACTTTTGTCAACTGCAGCATTTCAGTTTGGGGCATCAATCATTTTCATCTGGGGAATCAAGCGCTGGAGCTACTACTATAGGACTTCTTACGGTGTGATGACCGTTCTTTTCCACCCAAGTGATTGAACCAGATTGTGCTTGGTCGAATGCAATGCCTCTGTAACGTATGGTAAGAGTGTAGTCTGTTTTTTCTCAAACACCAAGGTCTGTGGAGAGATAGAAATTGTTGAGTTTATTGGTGCTTTCACTTTTACTTTGTACTTAGCTGCACCAGGTCCAACATTTGTGACTGTCCTCCTGAATTTCTGCTCCAACCAAGTGTAGTCCCCATTTGGGATGTAGAGAGCAATAAATGATGGGTAATTGATATCATCTGATGGATTTGCACAGTTGTGCTTAGCTGATGATCTAGCAATTGTCTTGAACTGCTTTTCTGTGAAATTCATGGAGCAGAGAAGATTCATGTAGTCTTGTGGAGTTGCATCATATATCAGACCTGGATCAACTGCACGGTTTGGATCAACAAGTCCGGCTCCCATGGATAAAGATGTAGCATAACTGGTCCTGAGGTAATCCATGGTCTTGATGGGTTTTTCAGTATTATCCAAAGGATTTGCAGTGGTCATCATGGCAGATCGAATAGCTGAAGGACTCAGGATGTACTCCTTTTAGCATTGCAGCAATTCCGGAAATGTGAGGAGCAGCCATTGAAGTGCCTGAAAGAAGACTGTAATCACTGTCCAAAAATGTATTGACACCAACAACTGCACCTGAAGCGTACGGTGGCCAGGCTGCTAAAATTAACTCCCCTGGTGCCATAATATCTGGCTTTGCAACTCGTAGATAACTTAGAGAGGGGCCTCTCGAGGAAAATGCAGAAACAACTGGAGCAGGCTTAACATCAAAATGTGTTTCCTGGAAACTGATGCTGCCTTTTGGTTTAGCACTTGTTTTTGCATAATCTACCACCTTTTTCCAATCCTTGCTGCTAATTACAGCTCCAGGATTGGGAAAAAAATCGGATGCCAATACATCCGGATCTTCATAAACATAGAGTGCGCCTCCAAATTTTGCCTCTGAGATAAACCCCATTTGGTCAGAGACTGATAAGTCTTCTTGTGCAGTGCTATAACAAATTGTGATGCTACGTTCTTTATTAGGGACTTGGGCTAAACCATCAGGGTCATTACAAGTGGATAAGCTTCCATTGAAAACCAAATCAAAATCCTTGATGGTGGTTCTCACTGGAAACAAGCTAAATCCAGTAATCTTTAAGCCATTCCCAAAAGTTATTGTCCCAGAAAATGATCGGTCAGTTCTGCCTGATGCCACAGTAAAGATCCAGGGGAATCCATTGGATAAAGTTCCCATTTCAGGACCATTATTCCTAGCTGAAGCAGAGACTAACACACCCTTCATCATGGCACCAAAAGAAGCTATTGCAACAGAATCTTCATACAACGGATCAAAACCATACCCATAAGAAAGTAATAGTACGTCAACGCCATCTGCAACAGCTTGGTCCATAGCAGCAATTAAATCAGAAGTGACGGTCCCTTCTTCAAAGCTAAACTTATACACAGCAATCCTAGCTCGTGGCGCAATACCTCTTGCTGTTCCAGGAGCATATCCAAGATATGAAACTCCTTTAACAGGACTACCAGCAGCAATGGAAGCAACATGAGTGCCATGACCTCTCATATCCCTTGCAGAATTCATGGAAGGAACAATAGTAGGATCGCTAGCCAAAAGCCCCTTATTGAAATAATTCACCCCAATGAGTTTCCTGTTGCATAATGAAGAATTGAAATCTGTTCCTGGCTTGCAAATTCCCTTCCACTTTTTGGTATTGCAGATAGTCCATCATCTCTGAAACCAGCAGATTCTGGCCAAACACCAGAGTCGAGTACACCGATGATCACATCTTCACCAAAACCAGACGCCGGCCATAGCCCAGAAGCAGGATTAAGATTAAGAAACTCAGGGGAATGTGTAGTGTGAGCTTCAACAGGCCTATCTTTATAAGCTGAAAGAAAGCTTGGTGACTTCTTGAGAGCTTCAAATTCATCTTTAGACAACACAGCACTGAATCCATGAAGCACATTGTCATAAGAATAAAGAAGCTTTGGAACCGGATGGTGGCTATTTTGTGTAGTGGGAGCTTCAATCTTGATGGTATCAATAATGGAAGAATGCCAATTTTGGTGAGTAGCAAAGATTTTAGGCATAAATGACTTATCCAAATGGACAATGTAGGTAGACCTCTCAGCTGAGGTTCCTAAAAACAAAGAAAGAAACCAAGAAAAGGAACTATTGTCTCCATAGTTATATCTCTTTATTTGTGTTTTCCTACTATGACAGAGCCTCCTTCTTATACACACTCTGACAGTCATTGTGGATTAATTTCAAATTTTCAATGGATGGTCTCTTTTACTAGTTTCAGCAAGTGGACCTATGGCCACGTTTGTTAATGGAAACAGGATTCCTGTACATGCACCAAATTATATTTGAAGTGACAGATTGAGGCTATAATATATGATTTATCAAAACGGTTATTTGAATAGATGCATTCGAGCATAGAGTTTTTGAAAACAACTTCTCTATTTCCGCAAGATAGTGATAAGGTCTGCGTACATTCTACACTCTCCAGAACCCATTTGTAAAATTTCAGTGGATATTTCTCTTTAAAAGAAGTACTTTGGCATTGTTTCTCAAAAATATCTTTTTCCACTAACATAACAGTTATATTTCAAAAAAGAAATTACAAAAAGAACAATCTCGTCATGTGTTTCATTTTTTAAATGTCTCACAAAATCCGAAAAAAGTCTTCCAATTCATCAATTCACCAGGACAACCCAATCTCTTCTTTTGTGTAAAAGATTCCATAAATCTTGTCATCACCTCTTTTTGGTCCTTCAAATGTGATACATTAGAAACACATTTTGTATGTGGTGATAAAAAATATTGCCATTGATTGGTTAATTGGAGGGGGTCATACTTTTCGAATTTATTATGCATGACAACTCACTCATCCCCCCTACCTCCACCCCTCTATAAATTTTGTATGTGTCTATAGGATTTAGTTCATGTATAAACATGATTTGTTTACTTTTATCACTTCTTCTAGTGTTACTTTTGATTAAAATGTTAATTATTTGTAACTTTCTCTTTTGAATTCTTACTATATCTTTACTTAATATTCTGCATAATGCGCTCTATCGGATTTTCTTAAGACGTATAATTATGAATTTTCTGCATCAAGGTATTTTGATTGTTTCTAAATTTGTTGTATCGTATCGTCAATTCTATTTATTATGCAATGATGGAAAGGTGACAATTTTTGTGTGATCGCGTTATTACTTTTTTCTAGCATTGATATTTTAAAATCTTATTTTATTTTTTACCCTGCTTCTCTTTTTAATAATAATTCTATCTCGTACCTTACTTTTTCTTTGTTATATTGTATATTTATTCTTCATATTGTTGGTGTTGGGCATTATAAAATGACGTAAAATAATACAATCTATCTCAATATTATACTCATCTAATCATATCATCATATATTATTATAAGTGGGAAGCCTCAAAAGTGAAAAGTTAGATTACTATTTTACCCCTACACTAAATCAAACATTTAATTAATTAACTAATAAATAGTAAAATTTAAATTAACTAAGACTAAATACACGTTCTAGGGTGAGTTAATAGTCAAACATCTAATTAATTTAATAGAGTAGTAAATAGTAAAATTAAAATTACCTCAAAGGTTTATAGTAAAATTTTAAAAGTTTGAAGACTTAGTTACACGTTTTAATGAGATTACATATGAAGTTTAACATCCCTATTTCTAGGTTTACTTGCATTTCAATATTGATGCTCCACATTTCCTAAAGGTGTGCAATTTTTTCTTTAATCCTCTGCCTGTTGAAATTCTTTCTAAAGTAAATTTCCTATCCTAACGTTCTCAAGGCTGAATTCTAGGAGTAAGAATTCCTTATTAATACCAATGTAATTGCCTTATTTATTACTAATTACTATGATTTATATTTTTCATCTTCCTATCCATTCAAACTAGACTGGATTCCACATTCAAAACAATAATTAGTTACAATGTTAATTCTCTTACTTAGTTTAATTATGATTTGTATTTTTCATCTTCCCATCTATAATTAAAAGACTATTACTATTTAGAATTGAAAATAGAATTTGAACAGAAATTTTCACTATTATTTAAGAACTAGATGATAACCATTGAAATATGAAAGAAACTGCCATTCAACTTGAGAAGAGGATAACATAAAAAACTATCGCATGTATGATAGGCAAAAAAGACAGGAAGAAATGGTATGAAGGAGTAAATAGAATACATGAGGGTGAAGAACTCGAAGACTTCTTTAGATATGCCTAAGTCCTCATATCTCTTTCGGTTCTCCATCAGGAAGATTATTGTTTTTCATAATTTCTTTTGCATTTCTAATGGACTCACTGTGGCGTTGTGATCTTTCAGCTATTATTATGAGCTTTTGAAATAGATGTATGTATGAAGTCCAGTGCATTATTCTTTATCTGTCTCTTTTATATTTTGGATGTAATTTGCCTTTTTATCTTATAAAATTTTGAAAATGTATCTTCATGTATTCTTTGATTAGCCTCTTAATTCTACAACTTTACTTAAATAATACAAATATTTCATGCTCCGTTCTTAATTAACTTCACATACTTCTTGTTTGATGCCAAATGCTCAATCCCTTTTTATGTATTTTATTTAATACATGAAATGTAATTGGTAAAATTAATACTATTGTTGAGTAAACATTTTCTATTTGATAACACAATTTTGAATTATATAACAATAGTAAGGGATAAACGTGCAACGCACGTTGCCGGAAACTAGTATTATTATAAGTGGGAAGAGCTTAACCTTAAAAGTTGAATTACGAAAATACCCCTATATTAAATTAAAAAAGTAATAAAAATTAATTAATTAAATAATAATCATATATCATATTATTATTATATTATTATACTAATGCTAATCATCATATACCTACTTGTTTGTTTTCTCCGTTTGTTGGCTTCTCATTTCCTTCCTAATCTTAATTATTCTCTCTCTACTTATAAATATTCACCTATTGTTATAATAATTATAATAAAGAAGGGGAATGAAGAGTTGTAAGGTAATTAATTATGAGAGAAATGTTCACTTTATTGCTATATAATTATGATAATAAAATATAAAGATAATGAAGAGTTGCAAGGGTAATAAATTTTGAGAGCTATAATATAAAATAAAGAGAATGAAGAGTTGCGAGGGTAATAAATTTGGAGAGCTATA